>OOFE01041458.1:0-12860 GCA_900323365.1 Monocentris japonica | reverse complement strand
GCATCGCAGTTGAATAGAGATACAGTGTGTACGATTGGAGAGGACAGAAAACAAACTCTGTGTGTGTGTGTGTGTGTGTGTGTGTGTGTGTGTGTGTGTGTGTGTGTGTGTGTGTGTGTGTGTGTTGGGGGAATTATTTAGTTCCTCATTCAGTTTGTAACAGTACAGATGGCTATCAGTTTAATTTAATGGCTGGGGAGAGAAGTGATACTGCTAGTTATCCTCCCTTCTTAAACAGAATAGGTTTCTATCTGTGGTTTTATTTTGTTTCAGCAGGTTTACACTCTTATCCGCCTCAAGTGGCAGCCAGCAACACGATTGATTGCGCCGTTGCTTTAATAGGTAGAAAGAATTTGTCCCTTATCCGGTGTCCCATCTTCAGATTTCCACTGAGTCAACTTTTTAAACAAAAAAAGAAAAGTGGAAAAACAGGTTCATTTTTAGTCCTGTTCACATTACACATTCTGTGAGAGGAAAAACTCATTGCCTTGGACCTAATTTGTCATGGCCGTGGTTCCTGAATTTCTTGGATTTTTCTATGGCAGTTTATTTTATTTAATTTGGTTAATTTATTGACTGCCTGTTGTCCAAACGCTGAATGGAAAGAGCCAAAAGAGCTTCAAGAGCCAATTTCATATCTGTCAGTCACTCGTCAAACTACATCACTCCTCTTTACCTGTTAGGTGTGCTAATTGGCAGTCAGCACACCTGAACCAATTAGAGGCTTCACGTTTTCATGATACCTTAATTGGTTTCAGGTGTGCCTGAGTAGAGCTGGAGCTAAAACCTGCAGGACAAGGGGGGTACTTGAGGACTGGGAACCACTGGTCTAGTACTTTACCTAAATGCATTCTACCTGCAAATGGCTGCTGTCCAGTTTTGAAACACCATCGCTAGCCCCTAGATTCCCATCTTTAGATGAACCAAAGTCAGTTCTCTTTGGGTGTTTTCACACTTGGTCCCGTTTCAGACACTTTGAGCGAACTCAGAGAGGTTCGGTGAACGCTCCAAACGATCTCAGACCTCTCTGAAACCAACCGTCCAAACCGAAAGCGCTCCTGGTTTGCATTTCACATTATATATTTGCACTGAAATGATTATTCCTAATTTTATTTTGTTGTATCTATTTTCAGGGACACACAAAAGAAAAAATCTCGTTTGAATGTATGAATGTACTTGTTGTTGTTGTTGTTGTTGTTGTTGGCGCCCTTGATAAATATGCTCTCACTTTTGAACTTGGCATAGATTTAACTTGACTTTTACGGACGTGAGTGCTGGGCGCATGTATGGCAGCATCACATAGCTTCACACAAAGTTTGAATTTTCTGTTTCTGTTTCTTCTTAATAATTAGCCTTTCTGTGAGCTACCTTTGTAACATTGTTCTACAGAGCTGATGGTAATGATCACACTATTCTGGTAGTGTATGATGCTGCTGGCTACAGTATGTGTTATAATTGTCAGACTTAATTATCCAAGCTGCAGCTCTTCTGATTGGAACATCTTGTCTTAATTATGAAGAATGGAAGTCCTTTCTTCTGTCATGATTGGATGTGACAGGAACAAGAGGGCGGATGGCAACAGGAAAATGAAACGAAGAGACAAGAAATGAAAGATAGTAGTATTTTCTGTGACGATATTGGTGTTATATTTTACGATACTAATTTACAATACTAAAAAGGTATTCTATTACACATTGAAAAGCTTCAAGTAATAGATTGGGGCTGAAGCTTTTCAGTGTTAAGTAGAATATTAAGATTATTCATGCTCTAACACCTGAGAAGAGCATTGCTGCATTGCATCCTATGTATGCCACATTAGCAAGGCACTACAGATGAAATAAAAAAAAAATTCTTTCATCATATTATGACTTTTTTTTATGTTTTATTTAAAGGTGCTACCAGTATAATTTGAAATTTGATGACCTTGGCAACCACCTTAGTGGTAGTGTTTTACATCACTGTACATTCAAAGACAGGTAATCACTGTATATTACATATATAGCCTACTGTTTGCATTTTTGGCACTGCAGCCAAAGTGTAAGTGACCTTTTGGCATTACGCAGCAATTAGGCACTCGTGATGTTATCACATAGGAACTACCATGCAACGATCCCCCTTCCCACTCGAAAGGAAATACCCTAGAAAATTATACTCGCTCATCAGTGGAATCGCCGAAGGGGGCCCGCTGTAACCAAGTGGGCCCATGCGCAGTGGGCCCCCCCCTCGCAACGGGCCCCAGTGCAACTGCACCGCCTGACACTATGCCAGTGTCACCTCATATTGAGTGTTGCTCACTCACCCAGTGTTACCGTCTCACTAATGTGCTATGCTTTGCAAATGCAATGGCTAATCTATGCTTTACAAATAAATATTTTTTGCTGGCTAGGTGTGGAATGTATTAAGTTTGGCCAATGCTAACAAAACATGTAGTGATACTGAAAGACAACTAACCTACTGGAGTGTAGCAATATAGTAGAGTGGAACTCTTCTCCTTGACAATACATTGGGTGAATGATGTGGTTATCCTGATTATTGCAGGACTGTAGTCACTTAAACTACAGCACACCTGAAGCCGTCCTATTCCTGTTTCCTTTGTGCCATAAATCAATCCTGCACAGTTCGAGAGAAATAGTACCGAGGACACATAGAATAAACACATAGAAAGCGACAAAGTGGTCTCATTTTTCTACAGCCGTTATACCAGGCCCTCGGGACCCAGAGCACTGCTGGTTTTCATTCTAGGCATCTAATAGGGATTGTTTTAGACCTGGGATTCCATGTGCATGCAATTAATTACCTGGTAGGATAGCAAAAAGCCTGGGTCCTGAGGGCCGGAGTTGGGAACCACTGCATTATATTATGCTATCAAAATTTATTTGAGAATGATCTATTGAGGTAAATATTCTAAATATTCTTCTAAAAAAAGACAAAATGTTTTTTTGATGAAAAACAAATGAAAAAAACAACAATTTTCTAAATTCTTCATCATTCACTATCCAAAAAAATAGAAATCACAAAAGATAACAAAAAGCCTCTGTAATTTAGCTGTTTTAGAAAGCTGTTTTAAAGCTGAAAAAGTGTGTCGCTTCCAGAAATATGTCATCACGTAAAATATATATAAATTATATATGGTATATACATGGTATATGCTGTAAAATGTATGACTTAACTATTTATAATTGTTTTGGACACAGTAGTGCATAATATTATAATATCTCAAAATTGACCAATTCAGCCAAAGTGACTACTGTCATCTGTGGTGCCTCGCCTTTACACTCTTTAAAAAGATCTTCAGCACATCTGCCAGTGAAGTTTGAAACAATGTCTTGCAATACTTTCCAACTCAACATGTGTTAAAGATACAATAACATACTGTATGCTGCTGTTAAAACATGCTGTGTTCAAATGCTACACCAGATGTGTGTTGTTCTAAACTACACTGGCAGATATGTTGAAAATCATACAGGGCTTTGGCCCCAGTACAGACATAGAAGTTCTGTTTTTAAAGGAATATGATCACTTTTTGGAAACAAACTATTTCATCAACTTAGACAAACTGTATTGTGGGATTTTATACCTGATCATCTAAGTTTTTATCACAGCATTGTGAAATAGAAAAGTAGTTTACCAAAGTGGGGTCTGGGGTACCCCAGGGGTCCTTCACCAGGCTGCAGACATTCCTGTCAAGTGAGGAATTATTTCATTTGCCTAATATTTAATTCACTAGAAGTTAGCATATTGTGAGAACAGATATTCATGACTATTTTTACCTTTCATTCCCCCTGCTAATGCTGCATAAAATCATACCTAAAAACGCTTCTCAAGTATGAGCTCTCTGGGACGAAACAAAAATCCTAACATAACCTAATGTATATCTATGAACTCATTTGTGAGCAACTAATCTATAACCATGTGGGGATTTATCTATGATAGATTATCTATGAAATCTATCTAAATCTATTGTATTTTCGGAAAAGCATTAATTTATGCTTTTTATGTTTGCCACAAAAGCCTTTGTCACACTGGTATGCCTAAGAAATTGTAGTATGTTTATTAGGTCCTTGTTGAACCACCATGAAATGTCTGCAGTAGTAACCTTACAGTCCAGCTGATGGACCATGTGTTTCTGCTGCTGCTGACATTGTGTTTCACTGCAGTTCCATTGGAAGATTGATTTTTCCATTTCACATTTCTTTACAATTCAAATTGCTTGTGGAACCCATTGGGCAAGCTGTCGAATATAGTCGTTCATTTTGGTCACTATAACCTGTGATATTGGTGGTAAACTATCAACTGCATTACCAAAACAGATTCCCATGGTTAGCCTTTATGAATATCACACAGTAGGCTGAACAAACTGATTCGGGGGTTAGGGTTAGTTGCCAGTCAGCTATCTATAAAACTATATTTCCAAAAGGTAACAAATAGTTAATTATGGTTCTCTTATTTCATACATTTACAAAAAGTGATAGAAGCCACCATAGCATCATCTAGCACTGGCTGGAGAACTGTTGTCTCACTTCACATATCTAAAGTTAGCAGGCATTTCTTGTTGGTGCTCTAGTGCATTATGGGTCCACATACAAACTTTTTAGGAACTTTTTAGGGTTTAGGAAATCTTGTCTGTTTTACTATCTCTGGTGTAGCCGATTTACTCGTGGAAGAAATTAATAGTTAATAGCTATAGTTTATCATAATTAAATAGTACAGATCAAAAGTAAAGTAAAAAAAAAACTATCTGAGAGAAGACAGATATCAAAAATCTGAGGGGACCACAATGTGAATGGAGCTTAGTAGTTGCAGTAATGTGCTATTATTGCTAGAAACTAGCCTTAAGCTAGTTTCTAACCTCATGTAACCCACCACTACATCCCTGTCTATAACATGCGGCTACGGGATGCCAGCTTCTAGCTTCATTAGTTGAAGGGATGTGAGTGGACTCTGGCAGAGAAAAGGTTTCCTTCTGTGTCCTTATAAATGTTGTAAACTGGCCGGCTATGACCCTGAATGTAACCTCTGTGTGTATGTGTGTGCATGACATGTTGGTTCTAGTGCATATGGCTGTAGCTATGTCTGTATATGTGTGTTTATGCATGTGTGTGTGTGTGCGTGTGTGTGTGTGTGTGTATGTCAGTGTTTCTCCTCCAAGCAGTAAAGTGTATTTTATTGGAGTTAACACTGAGGTCAAATAAAGCAGATTTATTTCTACGGATTACTAGCACTCTGCTAGCCAGTCTATAAAACAGAAACCAATCACTGACAGAGACACACACACACACACACACACACAGAGGGACTGTGGAGAGGAGATATCGTTCCTATTGTGTGAAAGATCCTACTCTAAGAATAAGGTGTTACATTCAACCATTTTACCCCTGAAGACCCACCGAGACCTTAAAATGGTTCCAGGTTGGTAAAGCTGCGGGTGGGACGAAGGAAGCTGGACGTCTTCCTTCATCACCACACACCCCTCTCATTATTGAACCTTTACTTATCCCTGGAAAGTCAACTGAGGTCCATGCACTTTTCCAGCAAAGTCCAACTCCACATTCATACAATTCCACACATTCATACCTGGATGTAACACCCATCACTCCTACTTGACCTAAACCCAAATCTAACTACACTATTTAGCTTCTTAACAAATTGTGTTAGAATAGGTGGAAAGAATGGTAACTTTCTGCTGAATGGAAACTTAAAATAATGAAATAAAACAATCTTTCTCACATTTGACTGGTAAAATCTTGACAATGACTTGATTTCCTGAACTTAACGCTGCACCAAGCAATTTGGTGTGTTTGGTGGCCCCAAATGGCAGTGAGACATAACTGTTTTGAATTCGGAGGACTTCATTACCCGGAACGTCAGTAAATTAAATGTGTTCTCCTTAGTGTTGGTGGAGGTGGTGAAAAGGTTCGGCCATCATTGGTCCAGTCCAGCTTTCCTGCTATTTAGGAGACACATTTATGCTCCATTTCATTCAAAGATGGAAGGCAAAAATTTCCAGTGTGTTCCAGTGATCCAGCTCGGAAACACCAAGGAAGAAACATGGAAGCCCACAAAATGTAATTTGCCCTTTATAAAATATTGCTCCCTCCCCACTGCTAATCTTATGTTAATGATATTTAGCAACATTAGCTAGCTAGCACAGAATGTTACCAACTGTAATTGTAAACTTTACATTTCAAATGTATATGTTTAAAACTCTTTACCAAATAGTTGTTGTGGTAAGTTTAAGGTCATGCAATTTTGAAAATCATACTTAAGTGTACTTAGAGGATTATAGACCTGTGAAAAGTACTGCTGTGTAGTGTTCACAGCGTATGCTGTAATTTCCTACTTACTACTACTTACGATTTAGTAGGAAGTCAGAATTCCACCAATGACCGTACCAGACCCACACCAGATTTGATTTCGGACAAATAGGGTATAAAAATATTGTCTAGTGCAGCTCTAATTTTCGACCCTTAACCATCGAGGCCACAATGGTCACCTGAATCTGTCACCTTAGTTGTCAGAGCAGAATCTCTTATTATTTTAGGTTTGCAGCCAAAAATAAATGTTATATAATAGTTGCAGTAGTTAACTACCTCAAAATAACTAACCAATCAATAACCAACACTGCCTAGTGTTTTAAGCTGACAGCGGGAAGCCCTCATAGGAAAAGCAGTATTACTGTTACTGAGCGGTGTGTACTAGATGCGCTATAGAACCTAATGAATGATTAATTGATGAATCAATTAACAGCTAGTTAAATGGCTTTTCTGAGCTTCAGACTTCACTGATGGGCTGCTATAACTTCCTGCTTTGTCAGGAGCATGATAGTTCATAAATATTGATCTGCAGGTCAGCTGTGTGTGTGTGTGTGTGCGCATGTAATAGAGAGAGAGCTCAGTGCTCAGTCAGCAGATTGAATGTGGATCTCATCAGTTAGTGTGTTAGATCAACCACAAGGTTATAGGTTCATTACAGTGAGCCAGACTGAGGCCTTGTGTTGTGCTGAAGTATTAAAAATATGAATATAGTTAAACAGCTCAAGAGGATTGACCATGAGTTTAAGAATGCATTGTAGGAAATCACATTCATTCATTGTCTATGTAAATGCACAATGAACGATGGATCAGGGTTGCAAATGGCCACTTGCTAATTACATGACATAAACAGAAATTTGCAATGCATGTTGGTAATTTTTCTCCCTATGCCTCAGTCTCTGTCCATTCATTTGTCCATCACATGTGATAGCTCAGACGCCACGGGTCAGATTTTTGAAACTTGGTGGAAATGATGCCTCTCACCACAATTTTCCAGCATTTACCATTACAATTACAAGTCAAAACAAGGTGATATATTTGTTCCTGTTTGGCCATGAGGTAGACGACATGTTTACTCTTGTTGTTAAATTGCAGATTTTTTCCTCTGCATTATGTGGCAGTTTCAGGAGGGGACCATGGCTATAGTTAAACTAACTCCTGGAACACACACACACACTGATCACCGGGCTGTGACTTCCTCCAATCAAAACCCATCTGGCCGCAGTGCCCCACCCTAACCTCAGGGTTACCACGGGGATCACCACAGTGACCTCTAGCAAAGGGTGAAGTCTGCTGTCTGTCACCAAACCTCCCTCCATCCATTTGATTCCTCTCCACTCTTTTCTCCTACTATCTTCATATCCTGATCACCAATATCATTAGACAGTAGACAACAGTAGATGAGATGAGGTGGATTTCGTTAGGGTTAGACCAGTATATGCAGCCGATAATGTCCTGTTATTAAAATGGGATCTGGTCCAGTTAGTGTCGTCTACCTCTGATAGGATGGATATGATGCAGTTTGTATTTATTGTAGAATTGATCAATACTACACTGGTTGTCTGTGGGAAGACCTTAACCTGAACTGATTCTAACGAGACGGTATGATCAGATTCCACACAAGTAAGCATGAATATGTTTTATATTATTAATATTAACATTAGTATTAGTGTTTCAATGGAGAGTTTAAGTGTCCCATGGTCTACATGCTGTTTCAGAGGCTTTTCCAATCTGAAAGGAATGAAATTCTGCAAGAAATATTGAATACTTTGAATTATTTGGAAGTTTTAGGCATGAAAATGGTCAAATTTAAATATATTGAATATTGGCAGAAAATATCATCTGTCGGCAGAAATATCAGTATTGCCAGTCATGACCAGCAGTATATTTTATCTTCCTTATAGCTCACTATGTTTTTTCACTATTTTAATTTTATTTGAGAAAACTGTACAGCTGCGCAACATTTTACATATTGTTACATATTACAAAAAGAATGAAATCGACAAACACATAACCACACAAATAGATAAACAAACAAATAAATACTTTTTTTTGTAATTCAACAACTTTAAATGATTATTTTTTAATAGCCCACTATGTTATCCATACTGATCCATCCCTGCTGAAGTCACTAGCACTATCAACATTTCCTCAGCAGCATAGCCTTCTGAATAAAGACCAGCAACAAAACATCCAGTGTGTGCGATCCTCCATCCACTCTGTCCTATAAGGCCTTTGATTGAATACAATAGTCAGAGGAGGGCTTTCACTGGGTATATAACAAACACCCCCAGACCTTCTCATAAGGGCTTTGACTGACTACATAGATCACTAGACCACTCAGAGAGGGGGGGAGGGAGCTTTTATTGTGAAGTAAAAAAAAAACTACATCAAATTGCAGCTTGGAGAGTAGATTCTTGCAGGTCTAGAGACTAATAGTTTGATGCTGTGAGGGAGGAAGAAAGAACGAATGAACGGAAATGTGAATCTGTGAATGTCTATAATACTCTGCATCGCTACATTACTATATTGTCTCAGAATGAGAAGTTGAGAAGATGGAGGGATGTAAGAGAGGGAAAAGGAAAAACAGATAGATGAAGAGACATGGGGAGAGGCAGACAGGCAGAGAGAGAGAGACAGGCAGACAGTAGAGTTTAATGATTCCAGATGAGCTGAGCGGTCTGCCTGACAACTGAAATGAACAGGAATCAATAGTGAGAGCGTCTGTCTGCAGCAGATAAGACGCACACACACAATGTTGACTATTAAAGACGACAGCTTGAGATATTACACTATTAGTTATGCTATTTTTAATCAGCTATCATATTTAATTAATTCTCCAGGTCAGATGCTATCTGAGCGTCTAACTGTGTGTGTGTGTGTGTGAGAAAGTGTGTGTGTGGTTGTGTGTATGGGAAGAGGAGGGGGGTAACAGTGTGTGAGGGTCAAGTGTGTGTGAGTGGAGGATGGGGGGCTATTACTCCTGTAATGGGGAAGAGGAGGAGGGCTAATCTGAAATATAGAACCATGAAAAAACACAAAATAGAAAACCAGAGCGGGATGGAGGGAGGCGAGAGAAAGGAAGGAGAAAGAGAAGGGAGACACAGGGAGGAGAACGAGAGAGAGAGGGATGAAGAAGAAAACAGGAAAATCTTTTGTACTGTGTGTCTCAATAAGTGCTACTTAATAATACTAACTAGTGCTACACTGATATAGGGTTTTTTGTGCCAATATTCAATATATTTATATTTGACCTTTGATCTTTGCAAATAAATCCAAAGACTTCAAAGTATTCAGTTTTTCCACCAGAATTGTATTCTTGTCAGGGGGGAAAGCTTCTGGCATTAACTAATACTCTCCATTGATACTCAGGATTATTATTTATTTATTTATTTATTATTGTCTTTCAAATCTGATCACAATTTCTTATTAGAATGTTCAGGTTAAGGACTTCCAATCGACAACCGGTGTAGTAGTGATCAATTCTACAACAAATATGTAATCAATCAAAACTGCATCATATCCATCATATCAGAGGTGGACAACACTGATTGGACCAGATCCGATATTTAATTAAAAAAGGACAAAATCTGCTTGAAATATTGGTCTGATCCTGCTAGACGGCGACAGTAGAGATGGCAGAGGAAGGAGAAAGGGATGAAGGGTGTCAGTCCGATTAAAGTCTCAGTATCATCACCTCAGTCTGACCAGTCGCCAGTATTAGATCAGGCGGCTGAAGCTGCTAATTATAGTAATTATGATTCATTGCTGTGCAAGATTAATTTAATAAAGAGGAGGCTGAACAGAGCTCGTTAACCTTCATTAGAATAATTATAGACACAAGACAGACACACATGTACGCACACACACACTCTCTGTCATACAATCCTTGGCAAAAGAGAGAGAGAGGCTAGGGAGTTCTATTACCTGCTTGGCAGAAACTGTGGGGACTGGTACTACCAGTGTGTGTGTGCAATTCACATGGCCAATATTGCCTTCAGCAAGGATGGGGATTGGCAATTCAAAATCAAATCAATGTGAACCATCAGGCTACAAAGAAAACAATGTCAAAAATAAGCCCGGTCATGACTATTGGTAAAACATCCCATCCACATTGCCTTTAAAACATTGTTTGTGTATCATTAACAAACAGCAAATACACCAGTCTAACCAGCAGACTTCTGCAGCCTGCTGATCTGTGACCCAACAGAAACAGCATAGAGAGAGAGGCTGAGAGACAGAAAGACAGCAGATGAATTAATGGTGGCCTCCAAGGAATATTAGTACAAACTGAATATTATTATTAGCATTATTATTATGAGGCTGCTGAGGCAGACGTAGATGACCCTGTGTGAGCTAGTCTTGATCTATTGGCTTATTTAACTTAGAATCTCTATATAATTGTATCAACTTGGTCATTATCATAGCAGGACTATTAAGCTGTAATCAAGAGATCAGGGGTTGAAAGGTCCTCGATCCAAATGACAAAAAGGGTCAAAGGCCAAAAGACAAAACATGATTCTCTTTATTTCGGCAGTGCTCTCATAGACATAGTAAGGCGTGGAGTTAGACCAAACTTTAATGTTGCACAGCTTTAAAGTTATACATCTTTAAAGTTATACACAATATGACATGATAAGCCTGGGAGGAAACACAGTCCCGTAATTTAAATTATGATCATCATGGCAAAGGGAAGATGCCAAGAGTTTATAATCCTACCAACTCTTCACAGATCTAAGTGTATATATTCCAAAAACTAATATGGTAGATTGGTTAAGTGGCTGACTGACTGCTTGGTCTGCAGATAAAAATAGTTTAGACTCTTGGAAGACTTTCTGGTTCCAGACTCACACGACTGAATTTTCCTTTAGCTTCTCCTCCATCCTTTGTTTCTGTCGCAGTGTGTGTTGGCTGTGCTTTATAGGTTTTATCCGCCACAGTTAAAATGCTAATATTTCCTAAGGTGAATAAGCTGCTGTGATATTTAATATATATTTAATATATTGACTGTTTTAAAATAAAGCCATAAAGCCTCACTGCGGAAGCAGGAAGTAGATTAGAGGCTTCTGTAATGGGTTCAGCTCTCTGATTGGCTAATCATGTCTCATTGTTTCAGCCATTATTTTGCTCAACTTTTAATTTCTTCTTCCTAAGGATCATTGAGCAAGGCAATTACATGGAGCTGAACTTGTGTATTGGGGCTGGGGAGGAGGACAGGAAAGATGTCCTATCACCTCTCTTTCTTTTTCATTTCTTCTCCAACAATATAAAAACTGTGGCATCGACGCCTCCACCACTATTTCTCTCTCCTCTGTGGCTGAAAATGAGAGTCAACGGAATATTAAGTCCCTAGTATTAGAATAAACACGTCGCGTGTTAAATCAAAATCCAATTCTGTGGTCTATTATTTTCTGGCATAGTAATGACTGCCAAGGATTAGGAATCAATATTTCACTGCAGCCTGGACATTACCGGCTTCATTCAGGCCGTAATTGAGTTTTGAGGAGAGGCCCTGCCCTGGAATCTGCATTAAAGATAAGGGCTGCTTTGGTGTGGATGCAGAGGTAAAGCTGGACCAGCACAGCAAGACATTACACATCAGTTACACATCAGTTAGTAGTTAACACTGCAACACACTAGTTAACACTACAACTCACTAGTTAATATTATAAAACACTACAACACCCTAGTTAATACTACAACACACTGCTTAACACTATAAAACATTACAACACACTAGTTAACACTACAACACACAAGTTAACACTACAACACACTAGCTAACACTATAATACACTACAACGCACTAGCTAACAATAGAAGACACTACAACACACTAGCTAACACAAGACTAGCTAACTAACTAGCTAAGACTAATGCTCAATATAAATAGCACCTATGTTACTGATACTACTATTACTACTACTAGTAGTACTTGCAATACTATTACTATTATTACTACTACCACTACTACTACTACTATGATTGTTAGTTAATGATGGTATCAATATCCTGTTATCTATACTTTTGAAAAGTAGTCTTATTGTAGTGAGTGAGGGTGTACCTATGTATTTATTTGTGTCACCTTGTATATCACAGATAAAGACGGTTGAAAGTGTTCCCATGTCAGAGGCGTGTGTGTGTGTGTGTGTGTGTGTGTGTGTGTGTGTTTCCCCTCGCGCCCAGATCGCGACTTGCCCCGGTCCGCCTGGCGCGCGCAGCCCCGAGATAATAGACTATTAGTGGAAGTGGGATTAATTTGTAGCCAATTACAGCCCGCAGAGCTGAATAGGAATGCATAAATACAGGAGAGAGCGAGATAGAGAGACACAGACAGAGCGAGAGAGAGACCTATAAACGCGTGCGTGACATAAATGCTGAGGGTCCTCGAGGGGCCGGTTAAAAACCTAAAAAGGAGTCGTGAGCTGCACGAGCAGAGAGAGAGGGAGAGAGCGAGAGTGAGAGAGAGTGAGAGAGAGACTTAACTATTAGCGAGAGAGAGAGAGAGAGAGAGAGAGAGAGAGAGAGAGAAAGAGACAGAGAAAGAGA
>OOFE01041457.1:5420-18333 GCA_900323365.1 Monocentris japonica | reverse complement strand
AAACTAGACCGACAGCATGAGGAAAACTCTGATTTTATTCCTCAAAGGGAAGTGGCTCAACAAGCTTCACATGAAACATTTTATTGATTGGAAAAAAGATTATCAAAAAATCTCCATGACATTTCTAAAACTATATGCACATGTTCCATTTCCAGGCTTGGAAAACATACATACCATCTTTCAGCTGGTATATAGCTGCTATATCTGCATTTGTGTGCATGTATGTGTGTGTGTGTGTGTGTACATGTGTGTGCATGTGAGAGTGAATTGCTTGCTGTTCAGCTCAGCAAACAAGCTGAACATGGTGCTATATTTTAAGCATCACATGGGTAAGAGGCCTATCAAATGGGTTAAACATTCAGTGTTCAGCTGTATATCTAATGTGTTCTGAGGATCACTTTGTGTTAGATGTGTATGAAATGTGTTATGACTTGTGTTAAAGGGTTACTAGTGGTAAACTTTTCTACATGACAATTCTACATAAATCATACTGTTGAATGAACCCAGAGCCCAGAACAGATATGGGTATTTCCATTCTCTCCTTCTAAACATTTACAGTATAAATGCCATTTGCCTTTTATCCAAATACATGGTACTATAAAATACTTTATAGTATTTTATGAATGTATTCAATCTTAATATCGATGGCCTCAATTGGAGTCAAACCCCCAATCGTGGCCAATGTTTGTGCCTTGCACTCCACCCATTGAACTACACAGAGAAAAGTTGTGTCCACATGTATTGAAATATGTATCGCAATCACAATATTCAGCAAAACAGTCGCAATATGATTTTTGTCAGTATTCAGAATGAGTAGAATGTGTTGAATTGCCCCTAAAGTCATGAAACTTGCTTGAGGACCATGTGAATTTTCAGAGTACGAGTTTTAATGTTTTCATGAGAGAACAGCTATACCTACGATATTTACTGTCCCATAGCATAAAATGACACAAGATTCTCTGATGCATCATGATTTCGGTTGATTCAGAATCGATTCTTCAAATCCTAGTGTAGATACTTGAATGGACTTTACATTATATCAATAGAACAACACAGCATTTAATTTTTAGCATTGAACTTTGATTACTACGGTAGCCCCCGTTTTCGCCAATGGCATTACAGTGATGGACAATGGTGAATGTTGTTAAATTAGCCCCAATAAGTCTCAAGGCAGACAAACAAAATAGAGAAAAATTAACAATACAATTGTCATTTGTCATCAAACAGTCAATGATTCTCAAAAAAGAAATACTTGAAATTCACCCTACGCTGCCCAGTCGACTTTGCTTACATGAGTTTCTCTTTTGGTTTGTGACGGTCAGTCAGTCATTCAGTATTCCATCACAGGTTTTCCAACACAGTTGCTGGCTCTATTCCGGAGTATGAACACAAACAATTAAAAGTGTCTCCACAACATCCGGATCGCCACGAAAAATAATTAACCTGAGGGATTAAAACCTAAGAACTTTTATTGCTGACACCGTGGATTTCTAACATCTTGCCAACGGAAGGGATCCCGACCCAACCGTTATGAGGAATGTCACTCCGTAATATAAGAAAAGGGGAGGAGTCTCAGAGAAGCGGAAACAGTTGAACAAATCAAGGAGGTAATGTCGTGTATGGCCGTGTAGGTAGGGTTATGGTATGGTAGACATGTTTTTTTTAATGAAGTGGTATTATCATCACAAGTGGGCAAATAAGTCAAAATAGACCATGTACTGAATCGCATAGTGTAAATAATCATGATGAATTGAGAATTGAAATCATGACCCCAATCGAATGTGAACAGAATCATGAGATTCCCAAAGATTCCCAGCCCTGGTAAGTACTACTTGGGGTTTGGCAGTAGACCAGACCACAACTTATCTGACCTCCTGAATTCTGACATCACAAAAACCTTTAGTCAAGTGTAGGGAATGATATTATTAATTTCAAATAAAACCAACAAAATTAACGACTTTAATCACATAAGCGATTTTGTGATCGCAACTCTTAAAATGCCAGGGCACAGCACAACTACTCACTGGCTTTTTTGTTTGTGGTTGACACAGCAATGTTTGGTTTGCTGTAAAACATGAGCTCACTAAATGCATGTGTGTCAAGTGTGAAAAAGCTGAAGCAGAAGCAACCGCAGTCTACAGAAAACGCCAATCTTCAAACAGGTTTTAAGACAGGACCAAGTCGTTTGAACCGTCTTGTCAAGGGAGTGGCACGCCTGGTGTGGCAAGCCCACCAAATTCACACCAAAAATCTAGTCCCACTCTAAACTAAAAAAAGAAAAGGGAAATACAAATCCTCCACAACAGAGCCACATTGTCTACTCACCCTCATGCCAAGAACCAGGAAACCAATTTCCTCCATCAGCGGGTATTTTCTGATCTGCTGTTCCCGTTTCTCCTGTGAGGCGTACGGGTCATAGCTCCGCTGGCCCAGCTTGACATCCATAATGCACGGCTTGACGAAGCGGCGAGTCACGTCCTCCAGCTTGAGGTACACGTCTGTGTAAGAGACACGTGTGATAGTGTGAGATAATGTGTGAGGTACGGTCACAGCAATCTTTTTTTGCTGATATACCAGGCCAATTTGGGGCCCTTTTATTTAAAATCTACTAACAGTCATGTCACCCGCCTGCAATATGATGGAGATTCCTCCTTGTTCACAGCTAGTGAATACGTTTTTATTTTTAGGATTTTGAAATCAGATGTCTGACCAGCGAAATCGTTCCAACATATGTGGGTGAATTTTACTCAACAGCTTCAGGGGTGACCGTCTGCAATGAAACCCGCCTTAAGGAGCACCTAAAACAATTACATTAGTAAGGCTTCCAATGGAGGGTTTTAGTGTCTAATCAGGGATTGATCAAGACCTGGGATGCCAGGTGAATGCAATTAACTTCCTGGTAGGAGAGAAAACTAGCAGCACTCTGGACCCCGAGGCCCGGATTTGAGGAACTCTGGTCTAAATGCTGTTTCAGAGTCTTTTCCACCCTGACAAGAATAACATTCTGGGGGAAAACACTGAATACTTGTCATATTTTGGAAGTCAAATGTAAAGGACTACACCGACTTTTTAGAAAACTGTCTCATTGGTGAACCACCAAAATCCTCTCGTGTCTCTGTCTAGGTATCTCAGTCCTGTCCACATGCTAATGCATTAGCATCCAGTATGTGAAGTGTCCACAGGCAACTGGCATTATCTAACATAAGAAGATAGACCTTTTAGGAATCCAAAGTCGGTGCTGGTTTTGTCTGCCAATTATTGTCAAATCAAGGGTAAGCTGACCAACAGGCCAATTTCCCCAGAAATCAGTGTAGTCCTTTAAAGATGTTGAATTTCAATACAAAGTATTAGCTTCAACCCAGGAATATCGACCTTGAACAACTCATATTGGTCTAAGCCTAATGTGATATTGATCCGTACTAACCACTACACAACCATGGCAAGGGGTCATATCATATTATATAGATGGAAATTCTTATAGATTAGGTAAAATCAAAGAGAGGAGAACAGAGCCAATTAGATGTGATTCAAGACTTGGTCAGGTGGACACACATATGCACACACATATATGCATGTGTATACACACACACATACACACACACACGCAGTTTTGTTACCATTGGGGCTTTCAGGGGAGGACCAAGTTCCGTAGTATTTGGGCAGATGGTTCTGGACCTCCAACAGACATGGATCATAGCAGTCCTCCGCATATACCTAGAACGAACACACGCGCACACACACACACACACACACACACACACACACATTATTGTTGTATATCTTTATGGCTACTCATACAGAAGCCCAATTCAGATGTCAAAAAGTATGATGCACTAACCCACAAAGCGTGACTATAGAGGACATCAGGCTACATCATCACAAATCTACAGGACCATCAGACAGGCAGCACCATTCACTAGCCACATAATCTAAATGCTACAGGGTTGAGAGTGTGAGTGCATGTATGTCACTGGGTTTATCAAGTGGTCTCCTCCCATGACAGATGCTTCACTGATTTAGGCCCACGACACCTCCAGAAGGCTCAACATACCCACTCTCAATACTAAATACAACGGACAGCTGACACTGCTGGCTTGAAAATTCATAACTAATTCATGACCGTGTTGTAGCTGTATCTGTGTGAAACTGCTTCTATGAAACCATTTGTTATTGCACACCCTTTTAACAATCTTGCTGTGGTCATTTCATGATAACATTTTCCCACTGATCCAAAGCTGCTATGAGACATTATATTTTAAGACTACAATCCAAGTTCTACTCAACAGTGGTGATCCAGTCTGAATTGTTAAAAGTTTCAACAACTTTTAATTTTTTCCCCAACCCTTTCTTTCATAACTGAATATATCTGTTTTCCAAATTATCAAGCTGATATTGGCCTTTTCGTAAAAAGATATGGCCCAGTAAACGTTGTCCACCTGACATCGATATGATGCAGTTTGATTGATTTGATTGTTTATTGTAGCTTGATCAATACTACACTGGTTGTCTATGGGAAGCCCTTAACCTGAGTTGATTCTAATGGCTTTCAATGGAGAGTGCTCCATGGTCTAAATGCTGCTTCAGGCTTTAACACACTGACACAAATAAAATTCTGTCGAATTCTGTGGGTGTGTAACAACACAAGTGTATTCGATCTGAATAATGTTTTTCTTTCACCCATATTTTTCTAAAATTTTCCAGACTTGCCTACCAGGTTAGTGGTTAATGTATGCATTCAGAGAGAGGCAGAGATAATGGCGTGACTCACTGTTGTTTGTACTCACTGTTGTTTGAGTTGGTGAGGCTGAAAACTTTACTAAGCCCTAAACCAAACACTGCTAGAGCAGTAGCCTACAGGCACACACGTCACTCTTTGTGTGTGTATGTAAGCACATATGCATGTTGTCATGCTACATGCATGCGTGTGCCGTGAAGGTATAACCACGTGCATGTATACGTGTTGCCCTTTGTGTTGGATGTGCAGTCAAACAGGTGTAAAACTAACTGAGAAGAGGATATATCTTTGTGTATGTGTGTGTGTTCATGTCTGCGTGTCTGCAAACACACTATGCGGATGTATGCATGTGCTGGCATTTTTATGTATGTCAGCAATGGGCTGTGAATTAAGTCCATATTAACTGACAAGACTGTAAATATGTGTGTGTGTGTGTGTGTGTATTACCACATTCTCTGTATAGACATTCTGTGTGTGTGCATGTGTCTACAAAGTGCATGTCTATATTACCATGCTGTAAAACTGCATCTCTCGTGGACCTCTTGGTGGAGGCTGGAGCTGTTTCAGAACTGTTCCATCTGGGTGCTGTAAAATACCTGCAACAAAAACAAATACAAAATTCAGCAAAAAAAAATGACTTGTTTTTATAAAACATTTCATGGCCTCTCTGAAGGTATTGGATGATGTATGCGTAGTAGACATTGCTTTCAAATGCCTGGGATTGAATAATAATAGTAATAATTAGCAATAAGTAAACAAATAAAAAACAGTAAATAATATGAATAAATTGAGAAATTAATGAATACATTCATAAATCTAATTTGAAAAAATATACAGTACATACAAACAACAAATGTCCAAAATAAATAAAAAAAAAACTGAACAACAAAAACATCAACACAAATATTATGTCCATTTATGTTGTTTTTTTTTTTTTATAGATTTCTAATGGTTTTTCCCATTGCTGCCCATTAGTGTAAAATAGCAAGATAGTTAGTTATAGTTTGTGTTTTTGTCACTACTGCTAGTGCTTTAACTTGAAAAAGGACTTCTGTTGAAAAATATTTAATTAGTAAATAAATTATTTTTAATTTAATTTTAATTTAATTATGTAATCTTGTTTGAGAAATACCAGTTGACTTTGTTTTTATTAGTTTTTGATAAATGATGAAACAAAAGTAGTGGAAGTGGACTCTGGACCCCACTGTATATGTGTGTGTGTTTGCGTGCATGAGTGGATATGAGAGCAAGTTCTCAAAAATGACAGACGAATGTCCAATCTTCCATCCCTCAAAAACAAGAATGAAACAAGACTAGATATCCTAAGGAATTGGACTGGACCGTTCTGGTTATGGAAAATGCACTGTTTTTTTTTTTGTTTTTTTTATTATTCTTACAGCAGACATAGTCTAGCTAATGCATTGGAAGTGCAAAATGCTACATAGAACACTTGAAATCAATGAGATTGCCAAAAAAAAGTTTATATTGTCCAGTTATTGTAATTTGCAGCATATTCATGCATACACATCAAATGTTTGCAATTGCAATTATTTATACTCATTTCAAGTGGTCATGAAAGTCAAGCATCTCAAGTTTAACTTTATTTGTCACAACTACCAATATGTTTTGATTGAGCATTAAAACATAAATATAGGAACATAATACACATCCACTGACACACACACAAGAATAGACAAGACAAGAATGTCACCTTGTATTTGTGTTCTAGATTACTGTTGGATTGACATGTAATATTTGGTTGTAAGTAGATGTACCAATATGTAGGTTTTAGTTTAGAAACATTTTAACCATTTTATTTACATTTATGTTAAAACACACTTCTGCTGAAAACGTTGACCTCTGTGCAAGCTAAAGCTAACAAGCCGCACTAAAAACATTCAACCAGAGACTACTAGATAATCGACATGGACAACACCATATAAACACGGTTACTCATGGTTACATGGTTAAACATGGCATTTACTGTTTATATATGTCAGCATTGTTGGCAATATAGCAATAATATAACAACAATACTTGATGCTAAGCTACATTAGTTAGCATTATTATACTGTGCTGTCTCCGCTAACAAACCATTCAATTAGAGATTAATAACCAACATGGATAATGTCATATGATTATGATGAATCCCATATAAATCTCATTGATTATTTATTATAAATTCAGGCAGTGTTTGGCATATCAATTTGGTAATCAAACAGAGCAACCAACTGTACTTGTATTTATGCTAAGCTAATGTTAGCTCGCGTCAATGGCTCACTGAGTACTTAATGGGAACAATAGGGGTTCATGCAAAGAATAGCAGTTTTCACCTAACCAATTTGATTTAATTACGAGATAAAGCTATCCAAGGGCTGGTCTAAACCTTTTGATATTCCGTTTAATAAGAGTGCCTAATAGTGACGACAATTTTCTTTGGCTGGAATTAGGGTTTCACCAGCATGGAATTCTGAAGGCCAATACCAAAACTGATATATTTGTATTGAAATTGTTGATAGCCAATATTTTGTATCAATATTCAATATCTTGACCATTTCCATGCCAAATTTATTATTCAGTGTTTCGCCCAGAATTTTTTTTTTTTTTTTAACATTACAGTCATTTAGTAGACGCTTTTATCCAAAGTGACTTACAAGGGTGATAGTTAACACACTATGTGGGGATCAAACCCACGACCCTGAGAGTCTCGTGCTCTACCGACTGAGCTGTCCGGACCATACTTGGCAGGGTGGAAAAGCCTCTGAAACAACATTTAGACCATGGGACACTAAAACCTCTATCAGGATAATCATAAAAGTACGACCAATAATCAAATATATTCAGGCATAGTTTTAAGGAATCAGATCAAAATGTCACATTAGAATCAATTCAAGCTAAGGGCTTCCCATAGACAACCACTGTAGTATTTATCAATTCTATAATCGACAACGAGGTATATAATATTCTTTCTGTTCGTCTACTTTGAGGAAGTGACATCAGAGTTTAGAGGAAAGTTTGAAACATGATAGGTGCTAAACAAAACTGGTCGACAGGTAAGGCAACTTTCTTGTTGGAAACTTAAGATTTAAGAATTGTTGGTATGCTAGAACATGGGACTATTCAACTACGCAAGTAAAAAATGTTTTATTCAGATTACATGCTTAAGCACATATAAACACACAACTTTTTTTTGCGTTATGTAAACGGTTCATTTCTTCTCTTGGAAGAAATTAATTGGGAATGATAAAAAAAAAAATCTACAGTTAACCGTAGACAGTTTAACAGAGTTCAATGCTTCCAACACTGACACTACTTAACCTACACAACATTAATGTTTAACATAAAGCCATAAACCCTGCCATTTATCAAACACACAGCTTAACCACCAGGCAATAAAAAACAGAAAGGTAGATGAAGAGAATGGGGGGGGAGAGGCAGACAGAAAGTGGGAAGGTAAAAATATTAAAGATAGAGAAAGAACTGGCATATGGGAATAAGGGGTGACTGGAGTTATAGATAATTTGCCATTGAGAGAGTGATGTATGAGGGACTTTGCATTTAATCAGGGTGGACAATTTGATCCTGTAGGTATTCCTGAACTGTCAGTTAGAAACTTGACCCTCCCTTTATTACCCAACTCTGAGACCTGATCACAGAGCTAGACTGGATAGACTGTTGCTCCCATTCTGTTTAACATTCCTGACTGGTCCTTTCAGATAACAAAGAATAGAAAAGGGCTTTCTCAGAGTACCCTGGTGGCTCAGTTGGTTAAGACGCAGCCCATGTAACTGACGTCCTAGGTTTGGATCTGGCTCAGGAACTTTGTCATCTTTGCCCCTAATGTATGTAAAAAAAGAAATGTCTTTTTCTTTCCATCAGTGTGTCATTCAACAGGTACATAAAATGGCAGAACAAAACAATGAAAGGAAAGAAATATAAAGGCGAGGCAAGAAAACATAAAAGTGAGGTCAAAAACAATACATAAAGAGATCATTACATAAAAGCAGGTCTACAAAAGAGGTGGTTTATAAGATGATACAAAGTTCAGGCAGGTTGTTCCAAAGTCTAAGAGCCTTTGCATGTTGGCATTACCAAAATCCAATGGCAGCCGTCGTAGGTGCACCAAAAAACATTGGCTAAATCTCATTTTCGAATGTTTTACGATCCCTCCCCACTCCGGGGAATCCCCTGCAATATCCAGATGCGGTTATCACCCCCTTTTGGAGTGTTGGTCCATTTCTACTCAGGTGTAGACTCTTTCTTGATTTGGATTTCCCATGAGTCTTTGTCGGCCTAAAATGTTGAATATTTTCTCCACTGATATACGGCTGGAGGCAAAACTATCTACAAATGCAATTAATTTTAATCTTCACTCCAATTCCTCTCTCCAACTGTATCATAGTATTAATATCCAAAATGATACATCACATTTGGTACATGACATTTCCATTTAATGCAATTCAAGGGTCAGATGAGGAGACTGAAAACCTCATCAATATAAGAGTGGTAAATGAGTCACACTGCCAAATTTGGATAGGAGTAAGTTATGCCTTATGAAGTAAAAGGGACTTTTGCAATCATCTAATTTGCCGTGATTAACACAAATGAGAGAAACATAAATTGTTGCCATGAACAACAAAATAACAAAAATTTAGGCTGCTTAGCAACACAAAACTTGGATGTGCACAACAATCGGCATATAACCGTTAGAACAACGGTGTTCTCCGTGCCAACAGAAGATGAGGTGGCAAGGGTATGATGCTTATACCGGCTCATTCCACCTACGTTAACTTTCACATGACGCACATAATACATCACATGGAGGCTGCCTCTCAGAGTGGAGTGAGGACTTGGGAGTTTACACACTCCTGAAATGAGATTCAGCGATTGTGTGCCCTTTCTATTCATTCTCATTCTATGGGCCATGCAACATGCTTTACATTATGACTGTATGGTGCTGAGATGTGTCGCAACTGTAGATGTGTTGCAACTGAGACTTAAAAGGTCCAGTGCAATGAGAATCACATTTCTCAATGTCATTGTGTTGTTTAACAGGGCGTGATAATGTAAAGTTAACCAAAACATTTTAACTGGTCAGTGTTGTGGAAATTTGACTTTGCCCATTGCTCTGGTCTACTTCCAGGTATAAATGACATCAAATCTGCCCAGAGTTGAATGAATGCTCTGATTGGTCTACAGAATGCATAGTTTATGGGACACATTGTATATTTGTTCCCCAAAGATATAAATATTGGTGTGCAGTGGATGGCACAAATAAAGGGATTGTGCTAACATCACTTTTTAGTCACAGGAAGTCACAATCTCAGACATAAATGATACAAACACTCTGTACCTTGGATAGATCAATCGATCGATCAGTACTCGGTGACATAGAACCAGGATGTAAAGCAGTACATACACATGTATATACACAAGTATATATACAAGTAGCAGCTTGTGAATGAATGGATGGTACATATATACAGAGTCAAAGAATGGTTAAAGAATGGTAATGAATGAATGAATGTGAAAGGGAATGAAAGTGTCTAAAGTGCAGGGCAATGAATATGTGTGAAAGGGAATGAATAAAGTGCAGGGTGCTAAGTGATAAGTGGTGAGGTCCTCAGTTGAGCTGTAGAGGGGTCTGATGTCTGATGGCGGCCGGCAGGAAAGACCTCCTGTAGCACTCTCTGTCGCACCATGGTGGGATCAGTCTATGGCTGAATAAGCTCTGCTGCTTCATAACCATGTCATGGAGGGGGTGGGAGACGTTATCCATGATGGCCAGCAGTTTAGCCAGCATCCTTCTCTCTGCCACCTCCTCCAGGGTGACCAGGTTAATCCCCATGACAGAACCAGCCTTCCTGATCAGCTTGTTCAGTCTGTTGGCATCCTTGGCCCTGGTGTTAGCGCCCCAACACACCACCGCAAAGAAGATGACACTAGCCACAACCGTCTGGTAGAACATATGCAGCAGAGAACTGCATATGTTGAAGGACCTGAGCCTCTTCAGGAAGTAGAGTCAGCTCTAGCCCTTCTTGTACAGGGCCTCGGTGTTTGTCGGCCCATTCCAGTTTGTTGTCCAGGTGAACTCCCCTTCTTGTAGGGCCCGACCATCTCCACATGATCGGCAGGGCCCTAGTCCTCCTGAAGTCCACAACCATCTCCTTTGTTTTGGTGACGTTAAGCTGTAAGTGGTTCTTCTCACACCACATCACAAAGTCCTCCACCAGGCCTCTTTACTCCTCCTCCTGTCCTTCCCTGATGCACCCCAAAATTGCAGAGTCGTCTGAGTACTTCTGCAGATGGCATGTTTCAGAGTTGTATCTGAAGTCAGAGGTGTAGAGGGTGACAGAGCTGGACAGGACAGTTCCCTGTGGGGCCCCTGTGTCTCATTGCCCGATCTGACACACAGCTCCATAGCTGCACAAATTGTGGTCTGCCAGTAAGGGTGGGCTATTATCGTACGCGATAATATCGATATTAACGTGCCCACGAAACATCATCTAGCATAATCAAGTACGCCTCTGCGCATCAGCCAATCCTACATTCTGACACAAGAAGGCCTGGTCTAACCTAACCTAATCCGTTAGCTTGAGGTTGTACGCGTGCTATCTCACTGTAATTTTCCGCTAGCTTACAACTACGAGTGTTAACGGTGAACGATAAACAACGAAAATGGGAGACAGGCCAGGTGACAGTGGTGCCACACAAATGCCCTCGACTGTTGAGGAGGAGAGAGGCTCTGAATCCAGAGCGGAAGATTTAATTCCCAGACGTGGCTCAACGTTTGGATTGGATCTTAAACAAGAGAAGGTGATTTGTAAATTGTGTAAAAAGCCAGTTGCAGTGAAAGATAGTTCCACAACCAATTTGTTTCATCATCCCCATGTTAAACACAGCAAAGAGTATGCCGAATATGAAAGACTACAAGAGTCAAATGCCCCTGCAAAAAATCCAAAACTGCCAGCTCAAAAGCCGGTACACACTACATTAGCTGCATCGTTTAGCAGAAAAGTGCAATACGACAAGAAAAGCAACCGATAGCCAGATATAACCAATGGTGTCACCAACTACACTGCAAAAGACAGAATACCAATAAAAGTTGTTGAAAAGGATGGATTCAAACAACATTTGAATATGTTGGATCCAAGATACACAAATTGGCAAGCCGAAAATACACTCAAACTGCTCTTCCCAAATTGTATGATGCCACTCGTGATATCCTAATGAAGAAACTGGAGTGTTTCGTATTTTGCGGCAACAACGGATTTATGGTCAGGCAGGACCTCTGAACCATACCTCGTCCACTTCGTAGATGAAGCGTGGCAGCTAAGCAGCTCCTGTTTACAAATGTCCTATTTCCCAGAGGACCATACTGGACAAGTAATTGCACAAGGCCTGAGGGATGTGCTGGCCTCATGGAAGCTGCGAGAGGAACGCATGGTATGCATTACCACGGACAGCGGGGCTAATGCTGTCAGTGCACTACGGATCAATAAATGGGAAAGGCTTCCCTGTTTTGGACACAGGCTTCACAGTGCCACTGCTAAGTGGTTAGGCCTATTAAGCAAAGTTAATGTATATTTGGGACCTCATAACAGCTGTCTGAAAAGACTATTAATTATTTTGTGATTTTTATTTTTTAAATAATGAAAAAAGCACACATACAGTACATCCATACCTATACATATATACATACTAATATCAAAATAGTATTATCTATCTGCAATGTTATGTCATAAGGTTGGGTTTTTATTAGATTATTGTTACTATTTTAGTATCTTTTAGGGGAAGTTAAATTGTTACCAACGCTCTGTCAGGTGAACAGCATGTGACTGTGTCCTACCTGAAGCCTGTGCTGGCCTTGTCCAACAGTGAAGTTCTGGCAGTCGAGGATGAAGACACAGGACTGACCAAAGTAAGAATGTGAAATAAAAAACACATTCTGGAGTACCTCAATACTAAGTATGCAGAAAAAGGGGTAAATGACCTGTTGAGTTTTCCATCACGACTCGATCCTCGCTTCAAGAAGCGCTACAGTGAAGACAGGATTGAAGCCATCACAGCCAGGACTGCAACAGAGCTGGTGGCTATACTGACAGAGGAAGATGGATCCACCCAAAGCACCATCAACAGAGCTACATCACCAGAGCCTGGTACAGCAGATGATCTAAG
>OOFE01041454.1:67292-79154 GCA_900323365.1 Monocentris japonica | reverse complement strand
CTAATGTCATGACAGGGCTGGAGGGATGTTGTCGGTACTGCTACTGGTGTGTTAACATCTATTATGTATACAACTAAAATGCTTGGGAATTATATGTGTTCATTCTACAGGGCTTTTCAGAAGATGACAGGGGAAATCCCCGAGGACCATGGTGCTAAAGACCCACAATGGATCTGAAATACTCCTGCTGACTAGCTTCTATCATCGCTTCCACTTACAGCGCACCTCCTACCCTGTTTACAGGGCTTCATAAATAATAGTTGATCCCTTGTTCTAATTAAAAGGATGCTTGTTGTATTACATCCTCGAGGTGGAGGAGGCGGAGAGAGGCTCCTTGTTTTCTCCTCTGTGTTACCACGCTAATCACTTGCTCAGGTGCTGAATGCTACCTTTTGTTTTCTTAGTTGCAACATATCTACTGCTGAGATAATTGTGAACGGGAGCAGGTGGCTGAATGTGAGAGGAACTCATTGACCTTATCATATCAAGCCGGTGCACCTTGTAAGTCTCTTTCTATTTTCAGACAAACTCCCCAGAGCTACAACACTCTCAAGAACGAGAAATGCAACTTGACCTCCCCGTGCAGCAGTCTCTTTGTCTTTTCTCCGAGACTGGTTAGCTGCACTATGCCACTGGCAGAGTTCAAAGCTAGCTCACTGAGATGCTTTGCTGGCTTACAGGATGGGAGCTGGGAGACAAGGCAGAGACACACACTGTTAAACACACAGGGAGTCCCAGAAACTAATGAGTGAAGGGTGCTGCTTCTACTTAAACTGGAGCAGTGGGCCCTGCTGCAGGTCAACTCCCTGGCACCCTAACTGAATCACTGGGACTCTGGGGCTACTGACTAGGGGCAGGAAATTAAGGCTGGGGGGTGGCCCCATAGTCAGTTGTGTGAAAAGTGCTTTGGATAAAGAAAGTAACCCTAAAAGAAGGGATTGTTCAAACACTTACCAAGCGTTCTGACATTGGCGTCTTGTCGCTGGCGGGTAAATGCTGCTCCAGGGCCAGGACGATGCAGTTGGCAATAATTGTGGCCAGGATCATGTACTCAAATGGAGTGTGAAGGTCAAGGAGCACAGAAAAAGTATAGTTTCATTCATTTAGTTGTGTTTCATTTCACACACAACCCACACACAGAGGTAACTCGTGAATGAACCTGCTTTTCCCTTTGAATCAAATAAGGAAATGGCTTTGTAATGAGTATAGTGAGCATTATGAAGATTGGTGTGATTGGTTAATTGTAGGCAGTCTTATAAAGGAATTAAATTACTGTAATGGCGCTCAGTGATGACAGGCAATATCCAGCTGTAGAGAAAAACAAATGATTCATGTTGCTGTATGATGTGCTCGATTAAACTTTAATTCTAACACATTCTTTCCACGTAAGCATAAACTTTCCGTCGTGCTCTGGCCGAAGCCATCCTAGAAAGAAAGCATCCTACACTTGGGCTCAAGATCCTTCCAGATGGCTGACTCCAACCATTTTCAATGGTTGGTTCATTCTGCAATCCATTTTTATGGGGTCATTCCCCGCGGGTCAAGGCCTAATGAAGACTGAAGCATAGCAGGGGAATAGGTGTCTTAGGACCATTAAAGCCAAGATGTAGAATAATCCCCATGATACACCCAGCCACTTTGCTCATACAACAGCACAAATTTGCTGACAAATAGCTCATTTTAAAGGCTATATGGTCCTGTGGAAAGGCCACATCAACTCAGATTAACTCAAAGAGGGTACGGATAAATATTGATAAGCATTGTTAGTAGATTATATTTCAGCGAATGTTGTTCTCTCTGTCGCCCACTGAGCAGATCCAGCTGTCTGGACGCGTTTGTCATATGCCCTCTGGCTCTCCAGCTTAAGCCATTTCACTGCAAAAAACCTTAACCTTATTCAATGTAGAATTGGCCTGTTTTTATTAAAACAGGTGAAGAAATCGGCCAGTGGCATGGGATACATTCACTTGAATCGAACCCCATTATCTTCATACTAGTGGAGTGATCTGCCTTATTTTGTCTTGCTTGTTTCCAGAAAACAAAAAGTGAAACTGCGTTGGAAACAAGTGGAATCATGTCACCCCACTGGCAGAACGTTTACTCGATTAAGAAAAATCAGGTTTTAAGACTAAATATGAGACTAAATGACTCATAAGATGAACATTTTTTGCAGTGTTGGAGGGATGGCGTGGAGCGGTAAGCGTGGGCGACTTCAGCACCATGGAGAGGGCTCCCAGCTAAGACAACGAGGCGTTGCTGTAACCTTGGAACAGCGGTCTCTCCAACTCGATGAGCGCTTGCCTTACCATACGGAAAAATAAAAGTACGGCACAAGCCGTGACATGACACTCAAGACAAGGGGAGGAAGACAGCGTTGAAGACGGTGAAGCAGCGACGAGCATTGGAGAGCACTGAGTCGTCCTTGCCCTTTTACGCACACAACTTCTTATTGAATTTATTTGGATAAATCAACAGCGATGTTTGTTCATTATGAACTACAACGCAGGGCTTGGTTTGCCTACCCGACAGACTGTTTCCAGCTGGCGTTTTGACAAAAGAACTTATCTGTCGATGCCTAACTAAAGCCTATAAACGAGGCTGAGAATAGACGCCGTCCTATAGGCGTACAATAGCTGGATGTTAACACAGTAAAACGTGCGTCGGGTCTTTTCCCTGTCTGTATCTATTGACAGAATATCTTGTCCAACAGAGATAAGAAGCGGAGCGACAGGTGCATTCGGTGTTGCGCTGAGAGAAATAAAGAGGGGCACTACTCCATAGGCGAAAATAAATGGTCATTCGTTTGTCAGTCTCGACCCTCACCTTAACTAGTGGCAGGCACTGATAGATAGATAGATAGATAGATGGATAGATAGATAGATAGATAGATAAACCGGATCAACGCCTACACTTGGAAATAACCCAATGAATACATGCTGCGTGTTTCTTATAGAGCCCACAACCATCAGTGTGTTTTTGCCAAGCAAGGGCAGATAGGTTATGCAAACGCGATTGATACCACCTCGTTTTACCCTTGGTGCTACCGGTCAGGAAGGATATGGCCACTCTGTTATTCGCTTTGCATACTTCCTTATAAGGTTGTCCTCTCGAAAGATGAACAAGGACCGGTTGACAGTGAAGCAGTTTTGTTTGACAGGGTTAGGGTTGTATATAGCCATTGTTCTGGCTCTCTGGGCCATCGACTGCTTGTACATCCTCTGGCCACCCGGAGCACCGCCACCCCGGGCTCCCCCTCTCCCAGCGCTCGGTCCACCTCTTCCTCCGCCACCTCCACTTCCTCCATAGCGGGTGGGTAGATCTTCTGCGAAGCGAGCCATTCTGGAAACGCACAGATCCGAAAAGGAAAATCCAAAGTGCTGTCAGTGGAAATGGAGAGGAGAAGCATCACAACAAACACACTTCATCCAAACCACAGCTTAGCATTAGTGTTAATGAAAAGGCTGCGTTTGGAAATGAAAAACATCATTGCTTCATCGAAAATCGTGTTCTCTTGATCCTCTCCATTCACTCATCTTCCACGAAATTAAAATTATTTAAAAAAAAAAACATTTTTACAAACAAGTTTGTAGCTGGACGAAATAACCTTCAAAGTGTTCACTTCATCCAATCTAATATAAAAAAATCATTTCACATAGGCTTGGATCCATACCAGCCGGGCGCTGAGTGGAGAATTATCATGCCGAAAAGAAAATTAGACCAGCAAAGGAAGCTTGTTTCTGTCTGAGGTTGACAGCATCATGTCAGCATCGAAACACCAGTTGAAAGTCGTGCGAAACGTTCAGGATGTCAGACAAAAGAACTGGGAATGCCGAAAAACACTCACAGAAATCAGTGTTTTCTTTTTCAACTGACATCAGCAACAATAAAACAAACCAATCCAGTGCGAGACATTGTCCTCTGATTTCTGTTTGATCGCTCGCTGTATGGGGGCTGTATATAGCAAATCCCCAGTAGACTAGGAAGAAGCGCATGTGACCAAAAGTAGCCTATCGGTAACCTGAGCGCACAGAGGCGCTCACCGGCTGTTGGCTGAATATAAGAGACTGGGCACTAATGATGTTCAAATTGAAGCCCTGGGGCCAAAACTAAGTCATTTAAGTTTCATTCAATCTTTAATTTTGCATCAACAGTGGAAAAAACATGCATTCTTTATAAAGACGATAGCAGGCCAAGTCGAATAGGCTACGCCTTCAACATCCTGCACTGCAAAAAAATGTCCATCGTAACAAATCATTGAGTGTTATATTCAGTCCAAAAGATCTTATTTTTCATAAAACTAAAAATCTGCCCAGGCGATGAGCTCAGTTGTTTTCATTGCAGTTTCACTTTCAGATTCATGAATCTTCGATTGACAAATGTTAATATCTTGGAACACGAACAAGAAAACACTTGAAACAGGAACAAGTAATATTAACTCACATCATCACTGGCAGATTTGTTCACTTGTCTTAAGAAAAATGCGATTTTAATACTCAATACTAGATTAAATGACTTGTTGAAATCAGTATTTTTTGCAGTGTGTAAATTAAAGCTAGTCACAAAACTGCAACTAAAGGCAAATCCTACTGACGAACGACATGTTTAGTTTACGTAATGGGCCAATTCATATAAGATGGCATCCATAATCACTTTCACAGATTGCAATCCTCTGGTAGCATAGTGTGATCTTCTTATTATTGTGTTTGCTACCCTTTGAATCGAAACCATTAAAGCCACGTCAGGATTGAATGAAGAGGATCTGACATTGGTGTCATGTTATAATCATCCACAAACAGGTTAGCAACCAAATAGACTCATTCGTGGCTAACTAAAAGTAATTATGAATTGTGATCCATTATTGTGCTCAAGTTATTCTTGTTATTACTTTTTCACTTCTTGAGTTAGAGGGTTTTTATCAAAACATTGAATACATGGGAGCTTTGTCTCATGCAATTCTAGATGCTGCTTTCTGACGAAACCCTTTTTCTAGGCATATAAAACATGTTGCATGAATGAAATTACATTGTGATCAGACTTATTCTCGATAAGTTACTGGGCTTTGAACATCACATTCATAGATTTCTGGTCCATTCATGAAATCTGACTCTAAAAACATAAATCCACTTACAAAATAGTGCGAACAGAAAGGTGATTTTACTTTATACTTTTTTTAAGCACTTAGTCATTCATTTTTAACATAGGTGCACTAAAAGTAAATGTATAATACAGCAACAACACCAACACAATTATTATTATTAATAATAATATTATTATAACACTATTATTGACATTATTATTCAAAATATTGTTATTATTAATAATATTATTGTTGTTGTTGAGGTTACAAATAATAAAAAGATATTTTACTATACTATCTTTACTCTAGGAATAGACTCACATTGTTTTGATTTTTGCAACAATTTCTTTTCCAGTTTTGCTTTAGATTTTCTTTTAATTGCAAGTCATTTATCATGGGCAGCTAATCAGATGATGAGCTCATGTTAGTGCCATCTTCACTCTAACTGACATAAGATAGTATATGGTGATCAAAGGGGTTCGTAGACTATGAAACTCAAGCAATAATTATACTGGAACATTTAGAAAAATAGAAATGCATTAAAATCCATGCATCCAAATCCAGTCTATTAAGGCTCTCCATAGTTGCCTCTGCTTGATGCCTTGAGCTGTTATACAGCTTCCACCCTTCATCTGTGTTAGCTTACTGTGAAGCAAAAGTTTGATAGGCCTTTGATTTTGGCTGAAGTAGAGCTAACGCTTTCACCCAGCCAAAACATTTTCCTTTTTTTCTGTGATTTTAAGCAAATTCTTTAATAGGCCACACATTTCAACATCCAGATAGAAAAGTACATTTCCTGAAGAGAGTGTGTGCCTGCTTGGTGCAGAGCTTTATTAGGTGTCAGTCACTTTCTGTTAATATTTAAAGAGTTATTTTCCAAAATGCTATAGCCTATATGTATTTTAAGGCTGAAAACATGGCCACAGGCTTATCGGATTATAGCCCCATACTTTTCAGTCTGAAAACCGTTTTTCGCACAATATACAATGTCTGCACAAGCCTTTGTAATTTCAGACGTTGCACTCCATCCAGCCTAATATTTGGCATAATGCAACATACCAGACCCATGTACTACTGGACACTTATTATTACACTATTTTCAGCTGCACTCAGACCTGCACTGTGCCACTCTGTCCGAATGCGCATAACCTATACTCGTAGATTGATTTGTATGGTCATTTATTGTTTAGCTTAATTGTGTTTTACTATTGTTTAATTGTCTATAACACACTTTTAACTCGTTTTAAAATCTGTTATACAGTTTATTAGTACTCTCTATTATATGACTTGCATTTAACACATAATCATCAATGAAATGGCTCTAGAAATGACTGAGAAGCCATCTGGTGGCGGCGCTAATGGACTGCAATGAAAATAGACGGTAAGAAACGCAGCACATACAGTATATGTAGTTTGAGCTTTCATTCGACTCATCTTGCATTAATATTGAAGAAACTGTTGTAAAGATGAAAAGTGTCGTTTCGAAATGAAATGCCCAATGAAAACTCACTATGATATTCCCACAGGGACTTACAGTAAGTCTGTGGTACTCAATAGTGAGGTTGTAGTGACCTTATTTCATAATGTTGCAATAGGGGCTTGTAGTTTTGCTGAGATATTTGTATAGTATCCTTCTAAAATGTATTATAGGAAGACTATAGGAAGTTCTTTTGTTGCAAGGGGTGTTAACCATTTGAAAAAAGTGACGCCTACACTGTACACTACACTACAGAATTAAAACAAGTAATGATGGTAGTTTTACCTTATAGAAGGGGAAGGAGGTAAAGTGAGTCCTTGTTTGACATCTATCAATCTATCTAGCTATTATTTTGTATTGTTTTGGAAATTATTTCTTAAATTATGAACTTAAAAAAAGTGAACATAAATGGAGCTCACCCGCTGGACCACGGCGTGCTGTTCAGGGCCTCATGCTTTCTGATGATCTGACGCACACCATCTTTCCTTCCTGTTCTGGGGTCCCCGTCGAGTTGTAAAACGGTGTCATAATTGTGCACAGTGTTTGCTTCTCCAATTCTCCACGACGGTTCAGTGTCGATGCAGGAGTCTGTCTCACCCACAAGTTCATCGACCACCCCTTGCCTGCGACGAAGCCTCTCAGGTGATTGAGCCCAAGTGGCATATTCTGCGCCCAAGGTGAGCATCTTCCATGAGTTGAATGCGGCTGAGCGCACCGCTGTTACATTAAAGGTAGGCAGCAGAAAACATGAGGTTATACGTAGGTTGCATCCATAGAGCATACAAGACCTTAAAGTACCCCTCAAATCACCACAGACAGCCCGTGGACTTCAACCTCTGACATGATGGCGAGGGGGTCCATCTACAGACTTGGCGCATCCAATCTAGATGAGCTGCTGTAGGGAATTCAGGCTGTAAGGCAAGATTTCTTTCTTTCATTGTAAGATTGGCTGAACCAATTTAAGATTAAAGTTGTCAACACTTGCATGGCCATAGGGCTTTATTGCCTTAGGTTAATTAACTTGCTGTTCTGAGTACAACTAATTGGACAAGTTTCAACTCCTTATTGGGGTGTGCAAATTGTAACTCAGACACAATAAGTACAGTCATATACAGGGCTGGCGCAAATGCATAGGGCCTCACAAATCTTTCTTTTACTTTCTAAGAAAAAAAAAAATGCGTTAATGTTCTTATTTGATACAAAAAAAAAGGAAAAAGTTTTTGCCTTGGGCCTCCAGCAGTGTGGAGCCGGCCCTGGTCACATATGTGTATATTTATATTAGAAATAAATAATTCACAGCTTAGACCAATAAGCCAATGGGCCAGTACTCAATCAAATGGCTTCAGCCATGTTTGTTATTAATACAACAATAAAGGGGTACCCACAAAAGATAAATTACAAGGAATTGGAAATGTGTATGCTGAAAGCAGGTGGGGAAAAAAAGAATTGGATTGGATCCGAGTTCCAAAAAACTTCCAAGAGCCAGAACGACAGCAAACCTACCATAAACCACAGTTGATCGCCTCTCTGCCCATCTGGAGGTGTGAGGAACTGTTCTCTTCATAACTGCACCCAGGTTAGCAATATAAATCCAATATAATAATGAAATGCCAAGCCACTATTTGAAGCTCATACAATGCATGTATGCCTGCTTGCAGGAGGTACCCATTAAGGCACGAGGATAGGGGCACAAAAACAAGTCTGAGTTCTCCCACCTTGGAATGCGGAAAGGCTGCTTCCTGTCCTGCCAGTTAAGAACCTTGTTATCAGACCAAATGTCTTCAGTGCTCAAGGAGAAATTTCTCTGATTCAATTATTAACTGTGTTTTCTCTGTCCGCCCTGGTAATCAGGAAGGGAGCAATCATCGTCTAGTTTATGAGACCTAAACGGCCTGCAGATGCCCAGCCAGTTACTTCCTGCTTTCTTTCTTGTTGGTTCTACTGGGGACAGTTTGAATCCAAACCCACAGGCGGCTTACAGAGCAGCTAATGAAAATCCCCTCTTGCAGTACCCCTGAATACATGTTAGTATGAACCTTTGTCCATGTTCAGGTTTTGTAGCCTATATTATCAGTTTGAAAGAGTTCTTCAGCAGCCTTTGATATCACAGCACAGACTGCTAGAAAACGAATGAGAGGCTTTGCAAGTCTAAACTCATTAAAGCAAATGGAGTGTGGGACGTGTCAGCCTTAGTTATGCCACAGCTGCTGAAATATTTCTGCACCAGGCCCCGAGCCTGTCTGTCAAAACTGCACTGCTGCTCAGTTCAAACAGGGTCAAATTGACTGCAGGCTGGGGATTGAAGTTCCTTTAGTCATGTGTTTGCGGTAGACAAGATAAGGAGCTAAAATCTCTCCCTGGACACAAACCTCTGTGAAATGACAATGAGAAATAATGTGAGTTATTAAAATTCAGCCATGCTATTCTCAGTTAATATTTTAGCAAAAGAAATTGCAAAAAGTAACCCAATCCATCAGAATTAATGCATTAGTAGTAAATTTATTGAAAAAGATACAACCAATTAGATGGATGGTTAACGGTCCAGAAACATGTAACAAAGTAAAGGAAGTGCATTTTTATATCTTTTTTTTTTTTTTTTTTTAAATTTATACCTTCAAGAATTCGCACAACAGTCACTGCTTTACTAACAACATTTAAAAAGACATGAGGATAATGGGTTGGCTTCTGTCAACATGAAATCATAAAACAAAATTGAAACAGGCTAACTACAGTAACTACAATTAGAAAACTGGAGATAAAATGAAACATAAAAAACTTAAAACCTTATTTTACAAACTATATTCACTTGGGCAATATAAAATGAAAACAAAAGCAAAACCTTTGTCAGCACCATTTGCTTATTTTTCACTCCATTTGAGTTAAATCAATTCTTCCACAACTGTGGCAAAATATTTGACACATAAGATACCCTTAAACATGCTTGAAAAAAGGTCAGCCAATTCAAAGTATATTCACCTCATTTTTGCAGAATGGTACATAAAATGGTCTATTGGGTGAGCTATTTTCACTTGAGTAACAAAAAAGAACTTTGCACCATTTCCTAGTCTTTTACTTCATTTGAGTTAAAGTCAATTCCTCTACAATTGTGGCAAAACATTTGACTCAAGAGCCATTCTTTGAGACATTGCTTAACGAAACAAAAAAAGGCCTATTCAACCCTTTTTCATCTCATTGTCGGAATGGTGCATGATGAATGACCGTACAAGGTCGAGCAAGTTGCACCCAGCTGTATGCTGAGGTTGGCTTTGCAAAAGACTTCATACCCTCTGCCCCAACCTGATTCCTTGATCATGACTATAAGTCAAGCCATTTAATGATTTCAAACCAATTATCCTTCAAAAAAAAAACAAAAACCAACAGTTGTGTCATCCAGTAAAAAAAGTATGAAAAAAGACTGTTACTGTCTTGTTAACGGAAAAAAATTGTGATGCGTTTGCAGTACGTGTCTTCACTGCCCCCTACTGTCCATGTTATCCACAAGGTTGGATAAAGGAGTATTGGTGACTTTCTGCAATAATTGATTGTGCATCTGGTTGTGTGTCTAGACATGATGGGTTTGATAGTCCTTCCCAAGGTGATGGTCCATTTTGATCAGAAAGGAGAGGGATGGAGATACAGTACAACAAGTTCATTGATAAAGGTTGGACTGTCCTCCATGGGTCCAGAAGTCTTATGTGTGTGTGTGCGCGCGTAGTGGTGAGCTAGTGGGAGCAGAGCTTAGGAAGGACTGGAAGGAGTGGTGGATGAGCTGGTATCAGGCAATGCGCTGGGCTGCTGCTGGTCCTCAGGTGTGCTGTCCGCCTGTAGCAAGGCCATGGCCAATGACGAATACTTGCACTTGGAGGAGCCGCATTCACAGCTGAACAACTTGCTTTTCACTTCCCAGAAATGGTCACCATAGTTAAATCTGACACAGGATGGTGAAAAAGAAGTGATTAAATTACAATACTAACCTAGAGTCAAAACCTGCTTCTTCTACTTGAATTCAAACCTTAGATGGTCACGGTCAAAAATACAGTATGATTTGGGGGAAAAAAAAGCATGGGTATCTGATTAATTCTTTTACTTCGTTATATAGTTTTCATACATCACGTTTTACAGTATGAAACCTGGCAGCGTAACGCTTGCGTCAGTTCCTTTGAATTTAATTTGAACTCTGGACGCCACGAGGTATCATGCAGGGATTCTCAAGAACAGTTGGTTAAGCGATGTCTTTGTAAGTCTTACCCAAGCTCCTCTCCAGCCTTGATGTTTTCACAGGCGAAGAAGGCAATGTGTGGGAAACGAAGGTCCTGGTGTGTTGTGAATACTCGACAGGCAAACAAGTTGGGCTCGCACATATGGTTGATGAACCGGCTGATGTTTCCATAGAAACGGGCATCGATGCAGTATAGATCTTTCGGCTGGGAGGGAAAATAAAATGAAAGGCTCAAAATTAAGTAAGCTGTATAGACGCAGCTAAAAGGAGACATCTCACAGACTAAAGAACACAAGATTATATGAGTCATTTATAAAAGATCAAAAAGGTTATACCAAAAGGATAATCAAATGGTCAGTGAAATTCACAAGCAAGGGTCTTGACAAATACAAACTAACCAAGACTTGTTTTTTTCAACACATAAATCATAACACTATTTGTTAACCTTTCTCCATTATAAAAAAATAAAAAAGTAACAGAGTGCAAATTGTAACCATTTTCTCCCAATTGCCACCAGCACCTCGACTGTCAGCTCTAATCTTTTCCCTCTTCGAGATGCTGAAGTTACATTGTTTTCCATGCTCTTAATAGTACTTATTCAGCGAGTGTTGTCCATTCTCTACCTTATTATCCATGCTGAACAGGTAGGAGTCATTTTCTCTCATCTCTGCTTCCGCTTCTGAGATGATCTCCCCCACATACCTACGCAAAATGAGTGACTGGTCAATAGCACTTGAGATCATTGGAATTTTTTCAATGCTGAAACTAGTTCCAGTACTTCGAATTTGATACTGGCTTGAAAACAAAACTTTTTGGATACCTTTCTTTGCTGAATGAGAGCACATCATCCAGGAGAGCAAATTATATTCTGTTTGACATGAAGATTTCTTAATATAAATCAAACCAAGCTTAACAGTTAAAGGAAAGATCCACCCTCAGCATCTCCCTGTGATGAAGTGTTGTAATTTACTTTTTTTGGTGTACCCACTTTCCCTCAACCTACCTTGTCTACTTCTACTATAGTTAGTGAGTTCCTACATTTCCCAGAATGACAATGGATTTCTCCTTGAGAAATCATCAGTGCAAAAT
>OOFE01041454.1:46607-67272 GCA_900323365.1 Monocentris japonica | reverse complement strand
AATCTAAAAAGAAGCTCAAGCTCTTTGATTCTGAGGGGATGAAACCAAAACGTGACGTTTACCTAGGCCTGCACAATAATGGCAAAAATAATGATCCCAATTATTTTGCCAAGTTGTGATCACCATTATTAATGTTGATTATTTATTTCAGGAAACAATTATTTTATTGCACTTTTGAAACTTAAATATTTTCACTTTGATCAGCTCGAATGTCTTGCTTTCACTCTTATTGTGGTATGCATTTACAAAATTCAAATGATTACTACATTTTTGCTTTTATTAGATAGCAAAAGTACAGCGATGGGAAAGAAGACATGCAACAGATTTGAACCCAGGATATCACAGTTGCATGGCATGCGACCGCTGAGCTAGCAGGACGCCCCAGCACAGCATTCATACTTGACTTGTTTGCCATCTGGTTTAACATCAGACTCGGGAGAAAGTTTCTCCTTTGTAACATTGGGCCTGAAGCTTCTTTAGGCAACTAAAACATGACGTTCAGACTGAATAAGGAGTTTCCTCTCCAACGACAGGCCTAGCTGTTCTTTTAGGAACTAAAACATTTTCATGTTCAGACTCAGGAGAAGGATTTTCCTCTTTAACATTTGGCCAATCCATTCTTTTTCACTTTGCTTGTCAGTATGTTTTTCCAAAGATGGTAAAATTCCTCTATGTTTCCCGCGGGAGCTGTCTGCTTCTCTATCTTGACTTTATTTTGGCAATAGAAACGCGTGATGTACCACACTGGGACTTTCAGGGGAATTGGAGATATAACAAACACTTCAATATCGCCAAATCACGTTTATTAATTGTGGAAACATAAAATCGGGAGCGGCAGGTTGGCCTAGCGGTTAGAGAGATTGACCCATCACCGGAGGGTCACTGGTTCGATCCCTGGCACCACCAGGAGGGTGTAATCCAGCTTTGAGCTGGTGATTGAAAAATGACTGGTGCCACAGCTACAGTGCCCGCCGACGTGCCCTTGAGCAAGGCACTTAACCCCCAACTGCTCCAGGCACGCTGTCCAATAGCTGACGCCTGCACTGTCCTCTGACCGGAAAAGTGCATGTGTGTGGGGTGATGTGTGTATATCTAGTCAGAGGTAGGATGCGAAGAAAGAAATTCACTGTACATGTGTTAGTGCCAAATAAAGTTGACTCATCAACCAGTTCTTGATTCATACAATTATCTACGATTAATTGTGCAGACCTATATGTTTGCCTTTGATGTTGTAGATAGTTGAAAAATGTTCTGCTATCAAACCCCATTGTAGCTGCGTTGGAAAAAGACGCAATGTTGCGTCATCTGACCGCTCATCTGCATTTGGCCGCTTATCTGCAGGAATAAGAAAAATACACCAAACAAAATGGAAATGCAAGGCAAATCGCCAATAGCTGCTTTTTAACTGTGTTTTAGGGTGGATTTTTCCTTTAATACCCATAAACTTCCCAAAAAACTCCCCTTGTCAGATACGAAGATTACAAAACCAACACCGGTGCCATAATTTGAACTGTTGTTTTCAGATACCCATTTGTAAAGTTTAAGCAGTGCAATCACCAAGAGGAGTGATATGATTTTTATTTTCCCTTACGCCTTCAACTCATGACTATGTGTGAAAATTTAGGAACTATACGGCACTTACTCGCATATAAAGGTCCCCTGGGGGATGTCTTGCAGTGCCCGGACGCCCCAGCCCTTCTTACTGGTCCTGAAGAGCTGAAGCCTGGTCCTAGAAGATGCAGAATATCAGTTTCATTGGTTTTTCCTCCTCAAAACAACATTTACTAATACACAGGATGTGATATACCCATCCCTTGTGCAGTACACACACACACACACACCATACACCATACACCTATACTACCCTCTATCAACACTATTGCACAGTTCACAACATTACATCCAATAAATTCTAGCTTCACTACTGGTCTCAACAATAGGACAGCTGACACTACTGGCTTGAAACCACCTGCTCAGCAGTTCAGAAATCAAATTGTATCAGCAAACAGTTAGTAAGACATTTACACCAAGAGCTGAGAGTAGTGTATAGTAGTGTAGTGTAAACATGTGGGCTCCCATTTCTCAATACCTAGCTTCCCCTAACTGCCCTAAAAACAAAGAAGTCACTGCATTAGAGTAAAGAAGATGAATGAGATGGACAAAGATTGTGTATTAGTATACATGTTTTGTGTTGTCATCAGTTCAGATGCAAGTCAAATACCTCAGTCCATTTTGAACTACACGGTTCTTGCACGTCCTCCAACAGGAGCAAGCATGGTTACACTCAAAGATGAGGGGAGGCTCCTCTCGGCAGAATTCAGGTAGAAGACGACCTCCCTAAATAAACATTTCCATACAAGTTGGGATGACTTCATGGATTTATTATTATTATTTTTAAAAGGAGACAAAACTGTGTAGTCTGTAGCAGTTAAAGATGCAAATGGACATAGCCATGAGTTTAACTCCAGCCCACAAGGATAGAGGAATCAGCACTCAACCCTACAAGAACTGCATAACCTGAAATGTCATTTTAATGCTTTCACTGTAACGTATTGCCTCAGATATTTTGGATTTTGCTTTATGCAGAGAACTACAGTAAGGGTAACAAGGAAACAAACCTGCCATTGTTTCAGTGTCTGAACCTGTCCCAAAGTGCATCTGCTTGTTTACAGGGCATGGTGCAGCACTGCCAGCTTACTACAGGCAGTCTAACACTTCTGACTGTTGCCAAACAGAAACTTCCAACACTGATAGGAAAATGTGAACGAGAAGTGATGAGATCTGAAGCTTCAAAGTGGCACACAGTATGTTATACAAATTCATGAATCAGCAAAGACAACATCAAATGATCTGCACCTAAGCTGAGTGTCAATGAGATTATTTCAATAATGCACCTTTAGATCATATCCCAACACTTGCAGCTTCTCTAAGAGCTCTACAAAATACTTTTTGTTGGTTGGTAATTTGTATTTTAACTGTTTCAACCTTTCAAATATGAATTCACTTTTTCCTACAGGCTTAGACAGATCTAAATTCTGCAAAACTGATGCATGCACCATTGCATCCTCATTCTTGAATCCATAACATTCATCCATACCTTGTCATACCAGCAACGCAGACTGAGTTGTCCACACATGCAGATACTTGCTGAGCAGCTTTCCTTACACACACAGTACTGTGAGCCATAAATGAAGAGAGGAAAAGCAAAGCAATCGTCACTTCACACTGCCAGTGTCACCAAGACAAATCATTGTACATTTATTTCCATTGGAAATTCCAGTAATTCTGATGTAACGCTTTGCCTTTCTAACTCACCTGTAAGTGTGTGATGTTTCTGTCAATGTTCATGGGAGAGGTGACACAGTTTTCAGGGATGTATTTGTAGTTGTCTGGACAAGGTTCACTGTCCATGGAGTTAACACAGGGAATAGGAACTCTCTCGTGGCCCCGAGCTATGTCACTGTAAATGGAGCAGGAGCTGGTTAGGGCTATCACAGTTTTACCAAGACCAGGAAATATAGAAAATGGCAAGTCAATGAAGATGACAATGATTCCCTGAGGTAGATGAAGTAATCCAAACAAGGTATCAAAGAGAGTGATGTGAGTAGTTGGTGAAATCAGTACAGTAAAAGTGTTTGAAGTCATGATCCCTGAATCTTGAACCATGTATAGGCTGGAGGTGAGTTTTCATTAGTCCCTGCAGTAATGGGCAAAGCACAGTTACATTTACAATCAACCTGTGCATAAGTTTTTCCTCCCCCTGAGTGCTCTTCATGTTTTTGGCCTCCTTGTCCCTCCTATTAGCCTGCAGGGCTACCCAGGCCTTGGAATTGTGGCTACAGCAGTCTGGAGGAGTTTCCCCCTCACGGTTCTTCAGAAAGACATCTGCTCCTTGAGACAGGAAGAGCCTGAGGAAAGAGACCAAATTTCATTGACCATCAAAACATTTTCAAGATTGAATTGCTCTATTGAGGCAATCCTATTACTTAAACAATTATTTCATCTCCAATTTACACAACTTTTCCCCAAAAGTCAAGTGTGTGTTTCCAAAAATCCACAACTTACGTGACACATTCCAGACGGTTCTCCCGAGCAGCAATGTGTAGAGGAGAGTCTCCATGGACGTTGACAGCTTGGAGATCACAATAAGCATCCAGGAGCAGCCCAGCGATCTCCACACTACCAGAGAATGCTGCCCAGTGGAGGCAGATGTTTTCCTCCTGGAGAATGACAAACAATACACAGCAATAATTCATGAGACGATATTAGGATAGGATATTAGAAAACATGATCTCCCATTGTAAGAATCCAACATTTTGAGGTTTCTTGATTCCATTCAATTGTTTGTTGCCTTAAAATAGATACAATACCAAAAATTGGTACGTGCCTTTTAGTCTTCAAAAGTCCAAATAAACAAAAAAGTTTCAGACATCAAATATGTTCTTGTCCCCAGCATACCAACCTTGTCCCTGATGCTGATGTCTGCCCCTTTAGAGAGAAGCAGCTTCACCTGGTCCAGGTGCTTGTACTCTGTAGCCCAGATCATGGCTGTCCAACCACCATCATCCTAAAGAAGAATGCATTAAAGTTAAGCAAACTGAAGCTAAAAACACAAAAATATGGAGTGCTGAGGAAGAAAGAAAAGCAATACCTCACGGCTATATTTAATTTAATACAGAATTTCCCAGAGCACTCAAACACCAAACATTTAGTGCAGGGGTTCTTCCAAGGACAACTTGAGCCATTACAGCACATTTTAACTACCTACTTGCAGCAAGGTCAGGCGTTTCAAACAACTCAGATAGTACACTCTTGTTCTCAGCTCTGACTCCCACAGGCACATACATGTATATATCAGTGATTATGCTGGAGTCACAGAGCATTTGATGTAAGCATACAAATGATATACAATGCTTCACTCTGAATACTCAAGGTATTGTGCTGTGCAACCTTGGGAAATCTGTCAGAACTACAGAAATACAAACACCTCGGTCCATTTCTCCACTTCTGACCAACCCAGGATCATTGCTCAGAGTACAGTGTGTCATTACACAGGTAATTCAAGGTTTAATTACTATTACTGCCATCAACAGGATCTTATCACTTTGAAACTCCAAACGTCCTATTGATAAACATTATCAAGAACATGAAGCCATGATGATCCATCATTGGGAATTTAATATTTTTCACTTTCTGCAGGGAAATGTCTCTCTTGGTCTTTTCAGGCAGGTTTTGATAAATGGTAGATGATAGAGCAAAGTATTTTTATTCAGTACTAATGCAGGGCCATGTGAACCATGCCACTGCTGGCAATTTTGCTTCTCCTACTGCTGACTTTCTGAAGTTTAACCTGATGGTTACAGATCTAGGATCACTCCTTCCTGTTTCTTTTGCCAATATACCTTACACCAGACTTGTTAAGCCACTTTTCATCAATTGCCAATTGTCGAGTGCCACATATGAGACCAACAGCAAAAGTTAGCAGAAGTTTTGTGCTTCTGCTAAGCTGTTTCTATCCCGCTGCCAAAACGTCAGTTGAAATGTATTTCCACGTGGGGACACACAGCAGGCATGAGGAACTAGCCCTGAAAATGGCTAGGGTGACAGATTTCTATGAAAGATTTATATTAATTATTTGGCCAGTTAAAAGTATTCCTGGAAGGTAATTTGTCTGTAGTTTGACTGACTGGCGACTTGCGAGGTATTGCTAACAAGTTCTGTACCCCTCAAGTACCTGGATGGTCCATGTGCAGTTAAAACTGCAAAAGTCATGTTCTTGTAATGAGATGGACAGGAATGGTACTAACCTGACAGTTTATGTCTATCAATCCTGTGCAGAGTAGGTGCTCAACAATCTTGTAATGTCCAGACTTTGCCGCTAGGTGGAGACATGTGAACCCTTCTACATCCTGAGGAAAGCAATATGAATCAAAATCATTAATCATCTAAAGCCTCTAGATAAACATCTTCCAAACAGTATATGTGATGATTTTTTTTTAATTCTTAAAGCCACTTAAGAGGATAGTCAGCTTGCCTTGAATCAATCTTTTCTTCTTCAATTGTCTTTTTAATTTGGAGAAACACGATGTCTCACTGTTGACACTTGAATTCTATGAACTACGTTGGCTGCCAAGACATTCAACTGGCAAGTGAAACTCTGAATCCCCTCGTCACTGTAGTTGGCTGACGAAAAAGTTTCATTTCAAGTCTCGCAGCTTTACCTTGTGTGTGGCGCTGGCTCCTGCTCTCAGTAGGTACCGGACAGTCTCCATGTGGTTGTTCTCACAAGCCTCCATCAGTGGTGTGCGCTGATCCTCATCACACATATTCAAGTTTGCACCAGCCTAAACGGGGCCAGACCACAACATGTTAAGACTTTGTATGTCGAGAACAGAGCAAAGTACGCATACCAACGTGTCACTCCATGTTTTGGTTCCAGTTTTCCATTATAGGTGTCAATGTGAGACTACAGTCAGGGTCTCTGAACTTTAGAACAAGTTCATTTCAAGACTGAGTATAAAACTGAAAGTAGACCTGCATACCTGGGTTGATTTCTTGCTAGAAACAAAATTAACAAAACAAGAAAACCTCAAAGAAAAAAAACTAATTCAATTATTAATTGCTTGGAACAACATTTTTAAAACTAGGATTTACTGTATATATTTAACTGTATGTAAGACCAGTTTTAAAGCCTTTAACTTTTAATTTTTAGACATTCTTTTAAGACACCTAGTTCATCGAGCAAAGAATAAATAGTCAGTGGAAAGATAATATCAGTGAATGAGCCTTACTTGTACGAGCATATGGCAGATCTCTTGGTGGCCTGCCTCAGCGGCAGCATGGAGTGGGGTGCGTTTATTCTGAGTTTCCATCTTAAAGTTAGGGTCTATACCATCCACTGGAAGAAAAACAGGGAGAGAAGCAACTTTAGTACAAATAATCAGGATAAAAAATTAAGTGAAATGCAGATTAAAAACTACATGATGAAAACATGAGTACATGATGTTTGTTGAAGAAAGTATGGGTAAGATTATGAACACCATAGAGGTTAACGCACCCAGCATGAGTAAGATCTTCTTGAGTTCTCCCTGTTTGGCTGAGATATAAAGTTGCTTGGGGTGAAAACGCAGTTTTTTGGGCCTGAAAAAAAAACAAGCATCGTAAAAGAAAAAGTTTGCTTTTAAATTTTTAAGTATATCTCAAAGATCTATGCTGTGTATCAATTGAGGAATATCAATGACACTCCAGTGGTACGCCTTACTTCTCGGTGTCGAGAGCTAAGAGAATGCTCTCTAGAGTTTCCTTAGGTGGTCCTGCAGCGGCCGTAGGCGTCACCGATATTCCTATCCCAGCAAGCAGTGCTCCAGACCTGGACCCACCAGGAACAGCAGAGGCGTCTAGTCCATGTCCAGAACGAATGGACAATGAACTGTCTGCCCTGCCACTAAACTCAGCACCTACAGCTAGGTGAGAGGAGCTGGAAAGTGAAACAAACAAGAAAATGCCTTTTACTTGTGCAGTGCATGAATGATGCTTCTTCCAAAGAAACAATTAATCTAAGTTTGTCCTGTAGGGGAAACTACAAGATAAAGTTGCAGCTTTTATCTTACTCATGCATGTTCAGCAGTAGATTAATAAAGATTTCATTTTTCTTGACATGAACATCACACACACCATTCCATAATCACCTATTAGTGACGGAGGCAACTCTCCTCCCATCCCGACACCAGACTTGCCAACCTACCTGCCAGTAGTGGTGTCTGCTCGGCCCTCGGGGGCCCCAGGAGTAGCAGGTCCATGTGTGAGTGTAAGGGGCACAGTGGAGGTTGTGTCAGCTTTAGCAATGGTGACCTCCTTGGCCTTGCTGGCCTCCTCTCCACAGTGGGGACAGAAGCTCTGGCCTTTCAGCACAGAGGCACAAGCCCGATGGAAGCGATGAGAGATACTGATGTCCGGTTGGCACTCCATAAAGGTCCCCTACAGGAGGAAAAATACCCAAGTGAAGTCTCAGTAAGCAAAACCCCAAATAATTATATTCCTCTAATTTTGGGTGAAGATCATAATTAAATGCACTATTTTACTGATCCTTGTGGGGAAATTCTCTTTTCGCTTGCCCCCTCAGGGAGGTCAAAGCACAGGGTCGGCTACAGAACAGCACCCCTGGAGCTGGGACTCTTTCAGGGATTCAATGTCTTGTTCAAGGACACTTCAGCAGCAGGCACACACCTTGAACTCTGCTTGAACTCAGGTCCTGCAGATGAAGGATGGCCTTCCTACTAGCTATGCCACTGCCCAATTATTTTGTGCATCACATCCCATTTAGTGTAAGTTCCTCATGACCTACTTGACCAATGCACTATTGGTCACTCACTGCCTCCCTCTACAGATGCAGCTTTATTGCATGCCAAGCTGCTTTAGTGTGTCCACTCAAGTCTGCAGACTACGCTTTTCAACCTCAGGAATTATATTTGCTCTATAACGCTCACCATAAGTCATGCATCTCATCATACTGAGTATTAATAACTACTTGATGGTACACTGCTAGCGCACTGCTTGACACGCCACATACCTCCTCTACAGCTGCAGCAACACTGTATAACCTGCTACTTGAATGCACATAGTGATAGTGTTTAATACTCTAGGGTGATGTGTACAGTCTAGTGTCTGAGAGGGGTGAACGGTATATGTGTTGTACTTGGCATTTAACGTTTTTCTAATTCTGATACTCACACTTGAATACATACTGTATGCCAACGTTGTGAACTAGTGAATGTGTTGCATGTTGCCCACTGTTAATATACTGTAAATAATGTAAAACACATTGTAAATAATGCGCCATTTTCAAGCTTGCAAACAAAATTAATAGTATTGTAACAAGACCAGATGAAATTAATGATCGTTGTGGGGAAACTGGGTCATTGCAGCAGCGACGGACAAATATTAGACCAAATAGATCACCACTGAAAATTAAAGACCTAGTATCTTTGTCATGCTGATACAGACCTATTGGCTTGAAAGAATTCTAGTATTGACAGATTTACAGGTGCTTACAGTTTACCGATCTACAAATTTATACTTCAGTATAAGACAATATATGCAGGGTGTGCAAATATGCATTGTAATGCATTACACCCTTGGGCAGCAGAGTGGTGTGGTAAGCATCCACCCTGCTCAAGTGTCATGTGCATGACACTGAATCCAACCAGCTCCAGGGGCACTGTTCTGTAGCAGACCCTGACCTCTCACCTCCATGTGGATGGCGGCAAAATATTATTTTATTGTCAGTCAAAATAAATCTCTGGTCTTCAGTTCTGATCGGCTGACTCACCTTGAAAACCACTGTAAAATACCCAATAGACACACACGTGGCCTTCACCACTCATAACTCCATAACTCTACTAGAACAGCATTGCTTGGCAAAAGAACATTCAATTATTGATTCAAAACAAAACATTCATTGAATATTTCTGTTGTTTTGTTCAACAATGGTGTGTTCCTGCAATTTCATAAAAGCAGTAAGTGTCAACTAAATGCCTAAAATGTAACATGTAATGTAAATGTACACTCACAGCCCTACAGAAGAAGCCACAGCCAGGGCAGCACTGGTGCTTGACCATGCCATTGCGGTGTTCCTCACACAGAACCAGCAGCTGAACGGAGTTGGAGGGGCGCATCATCTCATGTTTTAGTACACCGCCCTGGCAGCGGGTCAGCTGACCGTCAATGCTCTCTGTGGCCATGCACTTCCTGTCTGCCAAGATGAGAATCTCTCGACTCTTGGGAGTCTCCATACGGCAGCTGCAGAGTGGAAGCTCCTGCACAGAGTCCTCTTCTACTGCTGACTCTGACATACCTGCATAATAGAGAAAGTAGAGAAGTTCAGTCTTACTACGTAACCAACATGCTGAGAAAAAACACAAAATTCGATTCAATCAGTGTCTGGACGCATAGGCTGGGTGGAGCTATGGGAATGGGCCTGTACATATCCAAAATATCATTAATATCAAATCATAATAAAGTTAGGTTCAGATTTAAGTTCCAATTCAAAAGGATCAAGCCTCAAGTAAAGCAACCAAAGGCAAGTCACAAATGAGATCAAGTCAGGTTTATTTCACTACAGAAAAAGATAATCAGCACTTTGCATTGTTACACTTACAGGATGGAAGTACTGAATATTTCCTTATGATACCTTTGAGAAAATACAACCTAAGGATCAAACGATTATTTGCTTCGCTTCACATGCCATCTCCAAGCAAGTGTGTCACACATTTGTCAAAACAAACCAGGATGAGACTCAATTCACTGAAGGTTTTCATATCCACAGCTGATAAGAGTTTCAAAAAAGGTACAAATTGGCCATCTCAAAACAACGGCGTGGTTCATCACTGTGCTGTTTCTTACTGGGAACCATCATTTCCCCACTAATAAACCTGATCGATTTGGTGTTTAGATAATATCAGTTTGTTAGCTAGCTTATCATAGTATCTGGTCAGCTTACCATCACTGTCTTGTTGTAAACATGTGATTTGCACACTACCTAAAGTAGCTGATAGAAGCTAGTGTTAGCAGTGGTTAGTAATTTCATGTTAATATTAACATCAGTTGCTTTGCTAAATTAGCCTCTTGGCTAGTTAGCTAGCTAACAATGTCATATCCAGCTGTCTGTTTACCTGGTTACCTGAGCTAATGTTTCTCAAGCTACAACAACTACAACAATTTAAGGTATCCCATTTTCTAGCCTGATTTTAATATATTTATCTATTATTTGCACACAGCTAATTCTCCAATTGACCTTCAAGATGGCGCCAGATGTTGTTGCTAGGAGCTTTGTGATGCAACTGCAAAGCCTCTATAATCGCGCTGTCATTACGACAGTAATGACAACTACAGCATTTTCTACTCGCAGGGGAGAACGCATTCACTGCATGAGCCAACTTCAATGAAGGAGGGTGGTATCATCCAGGCACCAGTAATCTCTTGCTGGCTGTCCTCCCTGTTTGTTGTTCTCTGCTCTTCCTTGTTCCAATGGGTGACATCAAATACATGTCGCATGGGGAGTGACAGAAAAAAAACTTGAAATCCAATGAGTGCTCAGACTGTGTTGCATTTTCAGAGATGTGATTTGAATCGCATTTCAAACCACCGAATGTGGTTTAAACCTGATCTGAAAAGATGAGATTCCATGTGGGGTTTTGTTGCTGTTCAACTTGATTTGGATAGGTGAAAAAAAATGGATTTGAGCTGCCTGCCTAAATGTAGCCTACGAGTCGAATCACCTCTGAAGAGTTTCTAATTTCTAAGCACACACCTGTATTCTGTGAGGGAAGCCTGTGCTCTTGGGGCTTGAGGTTGACAGACTCAGGGGGAATCTCTGTGCACTCCCGACCATGGTCTGCCTGGGCCTGAGTTGAAGCCTGGGGTTGAGCCAGAGCCTCTGGGCCTGAAGAGGTGGAAGGGTTAATAAACGCGCAGCAAAGGTAAGAAAATGCTTCCCTGTTTACCTCTGATATCAAATGAGGTGCATACCTTTGGCCTTTGTCTTCCGTTTTCGTTTCCTGGACGGTCTGAGCCAGGCACTGTCTCCCTTTGTTTTCTTTTTCAACTTTTTCTTCACACTGGATTCTGAGCTCTAAGATAGAGAGGTGAATTTGAATTACGGACAACAACTAATCAGTCAACAGGATGAGGGGAGAGATCATTTATTCACACGGTTAGCTGCACTCTCAGTTCTGTCTTTGCTCAAGAGAAGTGAGTGTGAGATTGTGTTTTGATGTTTCATAAATATAAACACACACACTAGTTTCACATCATTGGGCTTGTACAGTTCAAAAAATTACACACTTCGATCTGTAAGTGTTACCAATTTGTCAACCAAGGACTTAGAATTAAACAATCATCTTTTAAAAAGTATGTTTTAATTTTGTGCTATAAATCATCGTGCAATAGTAGGTGTGACCTTTGAAATGGTATTTTATTTTGAAATGAGAACTAGCTTTTTTGATGTTTGCCATGGGGTGAATGGATCTTACCAAGTCTGACTCTGTGCCCTCCTCTTCCCCCTCTTCTTCACCCGACTCATCGGACTCCTGCTCATCTCCCAGCTCCACCAAAGAACACAATAAACTTAATCACCAACATGCCCAGCTTAATTCCCCCCCTCCCCCCTAAAAAAATCTTTGTCCATTGACCTACGATAGAATAACAGCGACACACAATCACTCTAAAATAATTTCCCCATTAGCTATGTTTCCATCCAAATGTCAATGTTAGTAATTGTTTTTGCTTTTATAATGAAAGGGTTAAATCCATGAACAGGAAAATGTGGTCCAATCAGAATTGTTCTTCATTGGTATCTAGGCAAAAGGGAAAACAGTAACAGTGACCCCTTGTGGCCTGCTTCTCCTGGCTGGGCCTTCGGGAACTGAGGCAAAGACCCTTCAAATGAACGAGGGCATAGAGTGATGTTTGTTTGAGGTGGATTAGCAAACCATATTTTATTATGTGATGGTGGGATAGTTTGCCCTCTGCTTTCAGGCATTTATCAATACCCTAACTTTGTGCAAACTAGTAGGTAAAAACTGTGCAGCGGTGAGTAAGTTGCACCAAGAGAGAGCAAACAGCTGCCTCACTAAAGCACCCAGACACATGCGAGTTACAGTGACCCTGGAAACTATCAGCGACATAAGAGATGACCTCCAGGTGAATGAGCTGTGGGATAAGGAAACTGTCACACAATGAGGTCAGACAGAACAGGGAAATGCTAAAATTCGTTAATTCCAGTACTGTAGCTCAAACGTCCAATGTTCTGTTACCGAGAGCGATGTGAAAGAGTGATTCATCAAACTGGAAGATGTAACTAATGACACGCAGGCTGAGGCCGATGTAGCTCACGTTCTTATTTTTTTGGAGGAAATGGGCTGCACTGCCAAAGTAGTTGACCAGTGCTGTGATGGTACAGTGGTGATGGCTTCTGGTTTAGATGGTATTTTAACAAGAGTTTGTTCCAACCTGAGAGATGGATTCAGATGTTGTACTTGTTTCCTGGGCAGCACCGACACTTTCATCTGTAGGCTGCTGTCCGTCCTCGGACTCGTACTCCTCCACGTCCTCGGACTCGTACTCCTCAGATGCATTCTCTACTCTCTCACCATTTATATTTTCTACTTGTTTAGCCTATGAGATGAGAAAGGAATGGAGGTGATTATAATAATACAAATAAATAATCTATATATATTTATGTTTCATGACACCATTTAATATTTCATTTTGGACATTTAGCTGATACCCTAATCCAGAGCCAATTTACAAAGAGTGTAACAGAAGAATCTTAAATTACAAGCACATATTGCCCGAAGAACACAATAGTGATTGAATGGTGAATCTAGATCGATGATAGAATGATACAAATAGTTCATAGTATGTCTTGCACTGTCCCTGTATCTTGTGTGCCAGTATGTACTTGTGTTACTTTGTTAGTTGTCTCTGCAACATTGCCACATTCCTGTACATGTATTGCACTTGACAATTAAAGTGATTCTGATTTGTCCCTTGTCCCAAAATGAGGTGTTTGGCCAAGTGGCATAATGATTATCTTTTTTGTTTTTAAAATGGGAGGAGTAAAGACCTGTGGGCTCTTGGTTGAGTGTTGTAGTTCCTTAAACATTTCCAGCACGGTTCGCTGCTTAAGCACTTTGGTTTTCTTCCTGGGAACCAGGCTGTACATTCCCATCCTCCTCTTCTTCTTACGGGATGACAACACTCCTGAGTAAGGGGCTAAAGCACAAGATGGGAACAATACACACATTTACAGTAAGACTGTGAGTGGAGAAAATGTTCCAATCTGTTGATTATTTTCTCTGAAACCCAAAGACAAAGTCACTTTTCACTTGGGAATTTGTCAGCCGACTTTTTCCTATCGTAGGTCAGCTTCTGCCATGTGTATTTTGTGACTGGATTCACTGCTGTCTAACCTAGCTGGAACTTGGCTGGGTCTGGAACTGCAGCTGGAGGCCTCGGTGAGGCCGATGAAGCTGCCGGAGCTGAAGCTGGCATATCCGCTGGGCTCTGAGGTAGCTGGTTCTGCGGAGCGGACTTCTGTGGGGTTTTCTGCGCCTCAGGTGCAACATTACTCTCCATCCTCTCCATTTTTGCACTGTTTGCTTCTCTTAGTTCCCTGTTAAGAAGCTGTAGATGACAAGAACCAAAAGCCTTTATGATCATTATGTTACTACATGGGCTCCTCTGAATTTCCCTTCATTGATTAAAAGTACTTCCGGCCTATCTGTTATTGGCTATTGGTTACCTTTTGTGCCAGGCTGACAGCAGGTCTGGACATGGTCTTGCGTGCTCTGTGTATTGTGACAGGTGGTAAGGTAGGTGGTAGAATAGGGGCAGGAGAAGGGGCTGTGCCATTTTTAGTGTCTGATGTCCCATGTCCCAACGTGGTCCCTGCACTGGGGTCAGTCCTTAGTGTGCCCAAACTCTGGGCATGACCAGGTGGGATGGATTTGGCTGCATGTCCCACCGTTGTGGAGCCCAAAGGCAACCAGTTAGTCCTATGTGGGGAAACTCCCAATCCTGATAGTGTTGGAGAACCACCTTCCTGTTGCTGCTTACTGAGGATGAATCCATTGCTTCCAGTAACTGAACCGTGTGGCGTTTCCGTCTCTGACATACCGTTCTCGTTGACCAACAATAACGTGTTGTTGCCTGCTGAGGAGCAGTGTGTGGGGCTCTTGTGTCTCCTGTTATCAAGTTCTGTGCCGTTTAGCATTGTCTCTACTCCAGGGGAAGAGGCCAGTCTGGCTGCTGCCTGTTTGTCTCCGTCTATGAAAGAGAATCAAAGGCAAAACACAAATTCCAATGTCATTATTGTAAATAAGAATGTGCTTGAAAGGGACTTTCATTTCAACTTAGGTCAGACTAAAATAAAGAAACATTTTGACTAATACCTGCTCTCTCCTCTCCGTTGCTAGCTGAATCCATTCCCTCTTCCCTCCTTGTGGATTCGCCCTTACCCACACTGCCCTTGGCCAGACCAGTGGGCTGATGAAAAAAAGAACATATTTTAGTAAAAATACATGGGGAAATTGTATTTCTGATATGAAACTATCAAAATCCAGGTCCAAGCATGAACGTGGGTGGTATATAACACTTTTCTGGAGAACAAAGATTAAAAAACACCAATGTGCTTCAGTAACGTGCCTTCCTCCTAATGAAAGACAAAGAAGGCTGAGACAATATGAGGGCAACCCCCATCCATTTGCATTGTCTGTCTTCTTTTTACTACGCTAGAGCCAACCAGTAGATGTCTGCTGCAGCTTCAAAAAGGAATCTCAACCACCCACAGACTCTTTACATCTCAGTGAAGGAAGCAGTTTAAATGGCTCAGTAACACTGGGAAATGCACCGTGTTCTCTTCCCTCTAACCAGACCATCCATCCAGCACCATCACTCCAGCAGCTCTGCTTTCCCATTAGCAGTCATGCCAGAACCCTTTCTCTAGACGAGGGAAAATGTCTGGTCTTAAGGGGGCAACAAAAGAGGCCCATCTTCATGTCTCCATCAGGGGAGCGACTTCACAAAAAGAATCTCTCACACTCGGCCACTTTGCTTTCATTTTCTGGGGAGAACTTAGCCTTGCTTTCAACTCCTTTGCTAGCTATTGGCTCCCACCTCCCCCACAGTCACCCCTCAGCCATGTGACAGGAGCCCCCTGCACCCATAACACACTGGCAACTTGCCAGATCAAAAGTTAAAGGAGAGTGGCCCTATTGGATCTATGTCAGTGTGCCCTTGAACACTATAACCAGAAAAGGTTATAGTCTCCTCAGGCACCGGGTTTATAAAGTATGGCAGGGGTCTCGATCTTAAGACATCATATCTAGTCAGTAGTCTCCAAAGTAAACAGCAGGTATTGCATGTTACTGTGCCAAGAAGCAGAAGAAACAGTATTTTTCCAAACTCGGTTGTGTAACTAATCAAAAGACCGGGAAGAGTCAGAGAAACTATTTTCCATCATTTTAACAAATTGTTGGGGTCAGGTAACAAAATGTCAAAGGCTCAGACAGTTAGATTAAAAAAAAAAAAAAAAAAAATCAATCAGAAGAAATACGCCAAGCCATTCACCAGAATCACAACTGGATAATGTACCTGCTTGTCTTCAGCTCAGGGGCTGAAACTGCAACAGTAAGCTCATGTCTCATGCATGAGGTCAGGCCAAGAGACTCTGACCACAATGAACATCTAGTAGGGCACAAGGCTCAAGGAATCTAGTCAGCACATGTAAGGCTGGAAAGAAGAAGCCTTCAGTCCGTTTTATGGATTTAGGAAAGCCAGTCAACACTGTCCTCAGCCCTCCCCCTAGTGGTTGAAAAAGGAATACCCACGTTGGAGAAAGAAAAAGGAGGGGGAGGGGAGAAAAAGAAAGCTGTCTGCAGATCTCCGCCATTTCATAGCCAGATTGTTTACTGACATCGTGTGCTCATTGCAGCAGTTTTCCACTAGATGGGGAATGTCGGGGCAGCAGTCTTGTGGATGGGGATGTGGGATCTGTTGAAAGGAGCTCCAATGTAGATCCAAGCCTATGAGTCCTGACAAAGAGCCTTCATTTGCACTTTATTAACACAAGAAGAAAAAATGTCAAGCTCTTAACAGAAGCTTCAACAATGACCACAAAATAAGGCTCCATGGTACATATGGGCTTTGAGACTGCAAATTAGTCAATTATTTGAAAAAAAATATATACATACATACATACATATATATATATAGATGGTGGTGATGTCAGTGTGTCTATAGCGATAAAAATAGCCAATGGCTAAATCATGGACTATTTGTGATCCACTGTTCTGATTACTCTGGGACCCCACAACATGGTGTGAACATTGTACGTGACAAGGCCGGTAAGTAAGTACTGACTTAGAACTACTGCATAGGCCTGAAAAGTATATCCAAGTATCAAAGCTAGGCAAGCAGAAACACATTACAAAATCAGTCCTTATTGTGTGATGGGCAGCTCAAGGGTGCTAACAGCCCCAACACAAACATGAATGGCTACAAAGCACACAGCTACATTCACCAGAGCCTCATAGCAAAAAAGATAAATTACCTCCCTGATCTTCTCAAAAGAATTATCTCAAAATCCCAATAAGTAATTAGATTTATTCTTTTGTATCATCTCAGCAACTTGTAAGGAACAGGTCAATTGTTAACTCATCTCATGACTAACAGTACAAACTGCCGTATCGAGGCAAGGTCCAACACAAAGACAACTACCCTTCAGTCAGTAAGCCGCTCGAAAAAACAAATCCTGCCACTGGTAAAAACTGACCACACCACAAGAGCCATAATCAGTTGTTGCAGAATCGTGTCCCTAAGTTTCACTATACCCCTGATCATATAGCTAGGCCTAGGTTGTCCACCCTGTCCCAAGGGACCTCATTATATTGTTCATGAGGGTTATGTTGAGGCAGCACAGAATGAACAGAAAGAGAAACTGGGAGAATTAGATGGGGATATAAAAAAAGGAGGATGAGTCTGGCAGCAGCATAGGGTAAGGCCCAGATCTCCAGGAGGTCAGGCTTCTCTTCCTATATCATGAATGACATTTCCCTCTAAAATACAGCTGTTGAGCCCCTTCCACAAAAGACTGTGCTAATCCATGAAGAGCTCACCAACAACAGGATCCAAGATGCTGGACTCAAATCATTCTGCCTCTAACCGGAGAAACAACACTGTTGTGTGTGTTCCTACCCAAAATCATTGGGCAGAGCCAGAGCCCCTGCTACCTGGGAGAATTCCTCGATTCCAGCAAACATTGTCTGAAGCACATCTCACAAACTAAAACCATCTCACTAGAAGACAGCAGAGCTTCAAACCAAGTGGTTTACATTTTAATAGCAAATGTCTAAAAAGACATTGGGTCCTTAGCAGACCATTCAAAACCAACCAAGGGTAAAGAGTAAGGCTAAGATATCTTTCCTGTGGTAGTTGTGTCCCTGCAGGAAGCATCATACCTGCTTTCTTCTCATGGCCTCCATTGAGAAGGAGAAAGCGTCAGAGAGGGAGTGAGTGAGTGTGTGAGAGCGCGCGAGAGAGAGAGAGCGCGAATGAGAGTCTCGAACAGATTGTTCCTCTTTTCCTTTCTTTCCCCGCATGCACATTCACCTCACTGGTCATGTGACCCGGTGGCTCCCTCTGTCGGTCCCTCTCTTCAGAAGGTCTCCACAGAGCATGCTCAGTCAGTTCAAAATGTAATACCATCCATTTCTTTAAACTCAAAGAGCTCACTGCCAATGTGCACGCACAGCCACTTCAGGAAGACTAAAGGGAAGAAAAAAAGGAAAGGTAGGGAGGGAGGAGGCCCAAAAGCAAACTGTATTTGAGCGAGGAGCCAGAACAGCCAAGAGTTTTCCCCACCAGCAGGGCTGATGTGGACAACAGGGCACATCAGAAACTCTCAACTAGAGAGGCCTTTGTCTCCATTGAGCCTGGAGGCAATGACAGCAGCAAATCACAATGCCAAACCATGCAATCAACAGATATTATATCCTTTGAGGGAAAGCCTGTAGAAAGTTTGAAGTCACCATAAAAGGACCAAAAAAAAAAGACATCCTTAACATCTCGCTTAGTGCAACCTCCTATGGGAACAAAGAGCAAAGCTAACAGTATGCTATTGACTTAGAAAGGATAGGTTTCTTCAGCTGTACAGAGACGAAGCTATGGGGTTACGAGACAATAGTCAGTGCATCTTTACAAATGCAGGTTTTCTTCCAAAGTCTTAGTAATTCATGTCTTCTGTTCTGTTCGGTCATATTTATTTTCTGGTTGACACTTGGGCACATATGCATAAGACACAACAATACCAATTAGGCTTGGGCAGTATCACGACAATGTATAACAGTGTCACTAGTTAAACAGCTAACACAGTTATCCCCTCATGCAACTCATTTTGCAGGTTAGGGGAAACACCATCTCTGAGGGGAAGGTGAGGGGAAACAAAAAGATGCCTGCTAGTGCCAATGAAAAATACTACCGCAGCTGTTTTGCAGTTCTTTGTGTTCAGTCAGACGATATTGGAAAGCCAGCTGCCTTGGACCAAGTTATACGCAAGCTTTGCACGAAAAACACTTTAGGCAAAGGATGCAAACGCAACAATCAAATGAAAAGCTCTTTTCATCGATGTCCACATTCATATTGAAATATTTGTGTATATTATACATTGTGGGTTTCCAGGATGGTGGGGAATGTACTAACTCAATTTCCACAGTGCCTAAGCCAAACAAATCATCATGCTTATCTTTATAGCCAGAAACCTAGACACATAGGAGCTTATGTTAGACTGTTTCATTTATGCCAATTGATTTTATTATCACTCCTTCCATTTTTTGCAAGCTAAAGATGGCTTGTTTGTGTTTCACTGTAGTGCGTAGGAGTAGCAACAAGAAAACATACGAACCATCTCTTACAAAGACAGTGTTTGAATTTCCAGAGAAAGAAGTGGAAATACGCCTAACCTAAGGATCAAGTAGATTTTGATAGCCAGCTAACCTTTGCTGGGCTAGCAGCTACTTCAGACCTTACGATTACATTGTCTGAAGCAGAGGTTAGTGATGTGTGCATGCACATTAGTGGACATCTCAGCCATTTTGGAACTTAAATGAAGAGATGCTAGTGGTGTCTAGTGTTTCAGACAGAAACAATGGCATACAACCAAATCCTGACATACACGCTCATGTCTTACACACACGTCACTGAACAAAAACAGAGAAAAAAAGTTGCTTCCTCCAACTGGACCATGGCACAATGGCAAGAAAGCAAAAATTCAGGAGAGGCAGATGTTATACAAAGAGAGAGGGAGCAAACCAGAGCAAGAAAGAATTCAACAGACAGTTCATTTCTACAGAAGCTGTTCGTCGACTGTGTGCTAGCCAACACCTACAAAACAAAAAGGAGGGCACACTTTGGCAAAGAACAATTAAACTTACTGCAGTACTTATAACTGAAGCTGACAATGATCAGGCCTTGCCCTATATAGAAGCGAAAGCTTGCAACCCGCAATGCTTTGGTTCAAAACAGCTTTTAATTATTACAAATGTTCCTGCCCTAGTGGGCCTTTCAGACGTCAAACTGAATAACTATACATTACAACTACAAAGGAAACATAGTTGCTGTGCTTTAGTCATAATGACACAATGAACAGAAATGTGCCTGGCTGGATCTTTATCCATGGCAGCTTTCTGAGCCCGAAGTGTCTAGGTCAGGTCAAACTTTTGTTAAAGCAGTAGAGAGTATGGACTATTTGCAAGGCTTAGCCCATTTCTGTTCATTCCAAGAGTTCTGGAAGAGAAAAAGTAGCAGTCCAAGAACAACTGCTGGAAAATACAGCTGTCAAATGACATGAAAATACATGGACAGTGTTGAACATTATGAAAAATGTAAAAAAGTGACAATCTGTGAAATTCTTGTTTTCGATTTTTGCGACATCTTTGGTGATAGTGCATTGCACTTCCCAGTGATCACTTCCCCAGTGTCACGAGCCCTTTGACATCACTGAACTGAGAGCACCTGCCACCCCCCAAACAAATAAGCATGGGCTGTTGGTACCTAGCAATAACAAGCTGCAAATCAATTTATAATAATAATAATAATAATAATAATAATA
>OOFE01041454.1:29192-44557 GCA_900323365.1 Monocentris japonica | reverse complement strand
AAAGATTTCATAGGATACAAATGGAGCAGAATGAAGGCAACAATTTGTAAGTTTAAAATTAGAGTACGACCTACATGGGCTCTGTTGTGGCTCACCGCAGTCAGTAGGGCTCTCACCTCTCCAAGTGATAGCCAATAACCATTTAACCATGACAAAATCAGTGTGGTCAAATATATTCTAGACAGAAAATTAGAGGTGCAACAACACCAATTTTTCAGAACCGTTCCGAGTACTGAGTACTTTACTAAGTACATTGGCCAATGCGAGTCCTGGTTCAAGTACTACTTAATTAACAGTAATGCATGCTGTTTATGTCACTGTCTGGCTCGTACCCTGTTTTGGGGAAGAAAAAAAAACCTCCCCACCCACTGGAATTTCAAGGCACTCCCAATCCGCCCCCAAGGCATGTGACCTACATGCAACTTGTATTTGAATGCTCAAAATCAGAATTTGTTGGCATTGCCATAGCAATAAGCAAATCTTACCTCATTCACCTGAGACAATTGCCATAATATAGCTGCCCACAGCAGTTTAGCTGAGCCAGTGTTAACGTGGAGGAAAGTGAGACAACAATCTATCCAGAAGCAAAATATCCAGTTTGATTGGTATTTGTGGAGACGCCTCAATTCAGTCAAAAAAAGGCACATACGGTAACCAAAATGTGTTCAAAGCAAGCAGGAGACGAATACGTATAAGAAAGGATGTGACATCTTTTGTTGTTGCTACTCTGCACGCTTGGCTTTGACATCACCGTCAGTTTATTTTGGTACTGGATATGTGTTACATCCTAGAATAGAGCCATCCAAAAACAATAATAAATAAATACATAAATAAAGCACATATGAGCAGCAACTCAGAATTGAGCATGCAAGTCTGCGGTGAATGTAGCCACCGTAGCTCAGGGGGATGGGAGGGGTGAGAGGAGTGGGGGTTGTGCACTGTACCAGAGATCTGTGTAGGAGGAGACAACTTCTGCCAATGGTGCAGCTGCTGCTGATGGCCAATAGAGATCAGATTATTTAATATTACATAATACCCTTTAAATTCTGTTTCCATAGTAATATTAACAAGGTGTTTCTCCTACAGCATCTAAACAGGCGCAATGTCTTAGAATAATAACTGGCACAACTCTGAAAATCAATAATCACACCTCCTCATTTCTTCCATCAGTCTGATTTTGCTCCTGGACAAGTTCCTGCACGTTGTCTACGATGCTATGTGGGCAACTGGCTGTCAGCTGCCCTCCATGAAGGAGCCGCATAATGCCAGAGCAAAGAAAGTGGCAGCAAGAATTGCCCCAGAACCTGGACACCCAGGCAACCACCTAATCCAAACACCTTCCTCTGGGAGACAGTACAAGACCACCTCGTCACATCAACTCCTTCTTCCCAAAATTGTCACCCTCCTAAGGTTCAATCCCAACACGCCAACACCATGACTGGACTGTTCCCTACCATCCTTGCTTACAAACCTACTACTTTTACTATTAAATATGTTATTACAGCCTATCATTTACACAATATTGCACTACTCAGAATGTCTCCACAGGTCTCCACTTTCCTACTAACCTGAAAGCTGTGGTTCATTACATTACAGTCATTTAGCAGATGCTTTTATCCAAAGCGACTTACAAAGGTACTTGACACTATGTGGGGATCAAACCCACAACCCTGAGACTGAGCTGTCCGGGCCGGACCACATCTCACTTGAGTGCATCGTTGAGAACAGCCAAAGCAACCTATACTACTTTCAAGTGCTGTCACAACTATAATCCAGGGTTTCCCGCAGTGCTTTATAGGTAAGGCAAGCCACATTAGCAAGACTTGTCAGCCGCCTTGGAAGAGAAATTCTCGCAAAATCAGTATTTCATTGTATTGATTCATTTCATTGGGACCAAACCGTCGACTTGAGTTTCCGAGTAAATACAGCAGCTATAAGAGACATCTGTAAGCCAAAAAGTGTCTCTCCTAGTAGAGAGGAACATCAGTTTTAGGTAACTTAACCCACATTGTTTCATCGTTGTCATTTTAACTTTAACGTCAGTATATTTGACTACGTGAACACAAATCTTACATGAGTCTTTTGTTAATACTTAAAACAAATATCGTTACTACTTTCACTGCATCACTTGGTCTGAATTTACATTAGCCAACCTTTCTTTATATAACGTGGATACAGGAAAACATGATCTCAATACGCGTTTACGTACCATTTTAAGCAGAAATGGTAAAAAATGAAAAAAAAAACAGCCCAAAATAACACTTTTTTCAGAGCCAAGCTCCACTGCCACAAGCTTGCGGTCCATCCACAACCCCAATCACATACTCGCCTCAAGCGCCAACTGGCCTGTAGCCGTCCCGAGGCAACAGGTAAACATATACACTAAGTGGCCACTTTTTTTAGGTACACTTGTACACCCGCTCGTTGATGCAAATATCTAATCAGCCAATCATGAGGCAGCAACTCAATGCATAAAAGCATGCAGACATGGCCAAGAGGTTCCGTTGTTCAGGCTAAGTCGCCTTGATAATGAGAGGTCAGAGGAGAATGGCCCATCTGGTTCAAGCAGACAGAAAGGGCACAGTAACTCAAATAACCACACCTTACAACAGTGGTATGCAGAAGAGCATCTCTGAACGCACAACACGTCGAACCTTGAAGTGGAAGTGCTACAGCAGCAGAAGACCACACTGGGTTCCATTTCAATCGGCTAAGAACAGGAAACTGAGGCTACAGTGGGCACAGGCTCACCAAACTGGACAGTTGAAGATTGGAAAAACATTGCCTGGTCTGACGAATCTCAAATTCTACTGCGACATGCAGATGGTAGGGTCAGAATCTGGTGTAAACAGCATGAATCCATGGATCCATCCTGCCTTGTGTCAACGGTTCAGGCTGGTGGTGGAGGTGTAATGGTGTGAGGAATGTTTTCTTGGCACAAATTAACTAACCATACCTGAGTATTGTTGCTGACCATGTGCATCCCTTTATGACTACAGTCTACCCATCTCCTAATGGCTACTTCCAGCAGGATAACGCACCATGTCACAAAGCACACGTCGTCTCAAGCTGGTTCCACGAACATGACAATGGTCCTCATTCACAAAGGTTTTGGTAAATTATTTGAAAATTTGTCGTATTTATGTGCATACGAAAACACCAACATGGGATTCCTGAAACATTCCGGAAACCTCGATTTGTGCGTAGAACAGGTGTATATTTGATGAATGCCAATCGTTCGTAAATTGGATGCGCGTGCCTGTTGAAGCCGATTCACATAGGTAAACTCCCTGTTCAAAAAACAGCTGCTGCTGATGCTTCTGAAAACTCAGAGTCACAAGAACTTATCAAAGTAAAGCATGGCAAGAAATTATTAATGCTGTCAATGCTGTTTCAGCAGAAACACACACCGTTGCTGAGGTAAAAAAAAGAAATTGTTCGATATGAAACTAGATTGCGAGAAGTAGGCGCGTACTATCAGCCACAGGAGGAGGGCAGCGCACTGAGGGACTATCCAACATGGATCAGAGGATCAATCAAGAGGAGAGACCTCACTGTCGGGTGTCCAGTTGGCATTGGAGTTGGACACAGATCAAATCCAGGCTGCATCTTCATCAGATGGTAGGACAATGTAATTGTATTTGTAAGACATCCAGTCCATGTGATCAATCCATTACAAGTTTGATAATCTTGTATTGTTATGAGGACAGTTCGGCAAATACGCTATTTCAGACTATTAGGTCTTTTTTTCTACAAGGCCACTGAAACATCTTGTTGTTGTGGTTTGGCACGACTGTAATGGATTTTTCATAAAGAAAAAGAGCCTTCCCGCATGTTGCCAAACACATGTAGGTTTTGATCGTACCAACAAACAAATTCAGATACAAAAAAATAATGAATCAGACTATCATAGTAGAAACGTTTGTACGCTTTACGATCAAATCTGATTGTACGCACGTTTGGTGAATAAGGCCCAATGAGTTCAGTGTACTCCAATGGCCTCCACAGTCACCAGATCTCCAAGAATTCAGGCTGTTCTGGGGGTAAAGGGGGAGTCAGTACTAGAAAGGTGTACCTAATTAATTTTAGAACAATGTTTTTCTTGTTGGCAAATACCTATTTCTGCAAAAGGAGTACTGTACTGTTACCATTTGGGCTGTACTTTACGTTAACCTGCAACCTAGCCTTAGAAAACCAAAATTAAAAAATGATGATGATATCACTCACACCATATTTCAACCCCAGGAATTATGTCATGCTCTAAAGCAAACAATTTTTAAAATGAAAATAATGTTGGGGATGCGAGCCAGTCGTAATGCCTTAACATTGTAAAAGCCAAATTCCTGCTACATCAGTCGCAATGAGAATATTTTAAAAAAAATTTAGTGTACCTAGTCGGCCAAAACAAACAAAAAAAAGATTTAAAAAAGATGGCTGAATTCAGACAGAAATATTGTTTGCAGAATTTGCTCTTTCTAATGTGATGGAGATAAGCTAGGCAAGTCCGCCAAAATACAACAGGGCTCCGGCTGAACAGTCTTATTACTCTGACAAAAAACAAACACGCAACATTGTTTGATCAAAGCTACGACACCACTTTGTCCGGTTGAAGTTCAGTACAGCAGTGGATGCACTGAACACCCCACCTAGAAGCAGCGGCTGTTGCACAACTATTTTTGAGCGACTCCAGACATCAGTGGAAAGTGCTCTGCATATAATTTTTATTTTTCCATCCTTTGCTAAAACATTTTTCAAAGCTTGCATACAATTTGGTCCAAATTTGGTCCATTTTGAATGTGATACCGTGAACATTTTCACATACCATGGTATACAATACTATCATGATACCACAACACTATTCGGTACTAATAAATAGCTAGGGCTGAACCAATATGACTTTCTGAAGTTCGATACTGATACAGATACTGGATTAAAGCTGCTGAGAGCCCTAACCCAACCAGTGCACTATTATACAAAAAAAAATATGTCATGAAGCTGCATAATATCCATTATAATCGGAGGTGGACGACACTGACTGACCAATATCTTAATTCTAATAAAGGTTACATATCAACAAACCAATATATAGGTCTAACCCTAATAGCAACATCATGGTACACCAATCCAAAGCACTGCTTGACACTCAACCATGCTGTAACCCCACAGTCTACTGTCTATAGTATGTACTGTAATGTGTGTCAGTATGCGCTGGGTACATTCCAGTACATTTATTGTACTTTATCAATAATGTGATTCTGGTTTTAATTATCAAAAGTATTCTACAGTAGTACAGTGTGTTCACGAAAGGGATTTGAAGATGCATTTGGATATGATTTAGTATCAGTAAGCCTGTGTGCATATAACACACCGCAGAAACTCTACATCCAAGTTGGCTTCCAGATGCAGGCTACCAGCAACCTGCATCTCACCACCCCTCGCTTCTTTTTCAGTGACCTCCAGCTTTCACATAACAGTGGTTGTGTTTGAAAGATCCAAGTGCCTTCTACTTCGTGGCCGTTTTGACAACACCAGTCCAGAACATTTTGAAGTGTAATACTAACAGAATGCCAAAAAAGAGCCAAACGCAACACAGATGGGTTGAGGATTGGTGATAATCAAATGATTTTTCATTTTCCTACCACACACTGTTTATGGGTCATATGTAGAATGAGTTTTCAGACAGCCATGCGCCAAATTAATAAGCAAAATTAGCCGAAATGATGTGCACAGATGGAGGTAGTTGCAAAGCTCAATGCCCCACACCTCCAGGGGCTAACTATGAAACGCAATTTGAGCGACCTCTGTCGAACAACAGTGGATCCTAACGCTCAAAAAACAAAAACAAAAGATTGAAGCACTGATTAAATGCATACTTCAAGCCACATTGCAGGCAAACAATCGGCGAGTTCAGCTCCGTTTGTGAAACCTTGTTGTAACACAATGTTGCAACTTGTTCGGCAACACAGGCACGCCGAGGACTAGTATGCCGACTGAAAGCCATGGTGACTTTGGTCGGAGATACTCAAGGCAAAATCCTGTATCTAGGAAATAATTCTTGATGGAAGTTGAACGTCAGCGCCGTGGTAAAAAAAACGTTTAGAGAGCGTGTAGTCGGTTTAAGAGCTGGCGCCATATGTTTATAGTGGGAGGTTGTAAGCCTCCCAGCCAGTTGCCTTCACACAATTCTTTTGACTGCATCAGTTACCACGTATCATGGGGGCTACGGCTACATCGGTTATGATAACGTAATGAAGTTGTTAGCCGTTTTCCAACTTGTTTGAAGACTGTGGCGTTTTAAGAGGACAATAACCTCAATTATCAATTATTGCCTCGAATTAATAAGTGTGCAGACTCGGCTAACTAGCTCGGTCGCTAGCGGTTGAGCCACCCGTGTGCAATTAGCCCTGTGGACACACCGCTTCTATAACCGCTCAGAGATATTACACCAACATAAACGAGGCATTTTTGCTAAAATGCATGCATATCGGCAGATTATTTTGGACTGCTACCGCTGGAAGAAGCAGGATAGCGACACAACCAGGGAACATGAATGACTAAAACCATTAGAAGATCTTCCAATGCGCCCACGCGGGTTATTCAGATTCCGGGGCGCAGCATCTTCCTGCACATTCAGTTGCCCTCCGGTCCAGCACAAAAGCAAAGGGCTCCAGGCTGGCAGTGTACAATTTACGACAAACTGACTCTCTCGGTCAATATTACACCAAATACTTGTATCATTCTAGGCTGCCGGAATACAACACACTTTTCATGGCAAGGGAAACAGTAATCAAGCAAAACAAGCTTGGCGTAGATAAGGTCTCAAACTCACCTCGGTTCCTACCAAAGCCATGGTGCCTGGACATAAGCTCCGCCCACCCGGTTTACGTCACGTTTATAGATTTCTTGCTGCCGGCGTAATGCCACACCTGTGAGGTTGTCATTAATACTAATAATAACAATAATGCTAAGATGAAACTCATCATCCCCGGTGGAAAATTGGGTTGGCGAGAAGCAGAGAATAGGATTTAGTAGTACAATATAAATAGAGTGCTGAAGATAGTATAATAAGTAAGTACAACAATTGAACATACAACAAATAAAAAAAGATACAGCATTTTTGTTGACAGATTTACAGGTTTGAAGACAGGTTGACAGATTTGCAATTCTTATATTATACCCACAGATGTAGGTAACCAATGTACAGGAATATATACAGAACGTGCAGATTCATTGCTAGCTTGTAAAATGTACAGATCATGGTAACATAAATACAGAAATGCGTTGGGGCATAGAATAGTAACAGAGAAAATGAGTCCACAGTCATTTGTGGTGACAGAGTAGTACGACCAGACATCAGCGCCATCCTAGGTGGCTGAAGCTGGGGGGGTTGCGGCAGGAAGCAGTGGCTGACAGCCGGATGCCACCGGAGCATGGAGCACTTTGGATACCCGGCCCCGATTTTGAAGGATAATGTTAAATTGAAAGATTCGCGCCTATTAACACCATTACGGTAACAGGACTATAAAGCCGAAAGATTCGCACTCAATCATTACGGTACCTCAAAAATCACTATATTCCCATCTATTAACGCCATTAAGGTAGCGTAAGTGCTGTAATCCAATCGTTGCATCTTTTATGTGGCTCCAGGATGATGTGGTTGTAATGATCATTGTAAAGTTATTTTATTATCTCTTAATTATATTACATCCACCATAGTTCACTATAATTTAAAATGTAACGGATGTAGACTAGAAAGCTTGAGCGGTGTGGTGTGTAGGACCCTAACTGACCCTACCATAATGATGTCTGATTCTGTCCTGTGTGCTTGCCACTTGTTACTGGGAATGACAGGGAATGACTCAAGCCTCCTCAGGAAGAACAATCTACTCTGTCCTTTCTTGGAGATTGCATCTGTGTTTTCAGTCCAGTCCAGTTCGTTGCTGATGTGCACCTCCTAGAACTAGAAAGACTGTACCACTTCCACATCCTCTCCCTGGATGGGAGACAGGCCTCAGTATTTTCTTGCTCTGTTGGAAGTCCATTACCAGCTCCTTCACCATGTTGAGCTGCAGATGGTCCTGCTTTCTCCACCAAGCTCCTATACGTTTCCTCCTTGCTCTCACTGTCCCATCCCACAAATGAGGAGCTGTCAGAGAACTTCTGGAGGTTGCATCATCCGGAGTCTGAAGTCTGAGGTGTAGAGGGTGAACAAAAATGTAACAGTATTGTCTGCTGGGGTGTCCCCATGTTGCTCTAAACCAGCAGTGTCCATCCAGTCATGTGCAATGGAGGGCCAAGAGTCTGCAGGTTTTACTTCCAACCAATCACTGTATCAGATGATTTCACCAATTAGTTGTTCCCTCTTGGCTTGAAGGTGTGCTAGCACTGAAATCACCTGGTGTGGTGTTTGGTTGGAAGGAAAACCTGCAGGCCCTCCATGGCACAGGGTTGGACACAATAACATAAGGCATAAAATGGCAGAGGAAATAAAAATAAAATCATAGGGGAAGTGAGTTTGGTAGTGAGGGGAGGGTGTGCTATTCAATGTGATTGTGTGCATTAAAAGAGAGAGAGAGAGAAAGGAGAGAGAATTTGTGTGTTGAGTTACTGAGAGAATTTTCATTCTTCAGAAACATCCTAAGTTGATATTTGACATTTTTGAGAGATCGTTAACAACAATAAAAAAATAGCATTGTAAAATATTGATGTAAACTAAAACAACCAAAACATTTCAACAAATAATATGTAAGATAATCATTATATGAAGTAATGATAGCAAGTTGGTTTTGTTATGTTTGGTTATGTGTCTTTAAAGAAGATTGAGTTTGCCAATCGTATTTCCTGAGACAGGTTATTCCAAAGCGTAGGGGCCCTGATCACAAATGCTCTATTAGCTTTTTGTCTTTAATCTTGACTTTGGAACAGTTAAAAGAGCTTTTATCTGTGAGGCTGACCTTCCAAGCATCCGTACACAGGGAGTTCAAAGCTCCACAATATAAACTGGGACACAAGTGTGACACCCTTTCATTCAGGGAATACTCTTCTTTAAAATTTCAAATGTTTTCTCTTAATGACAAAAATCTATTGTAGATTTTCAAAACAACAAGACTATCAGAACATATATATATTCTTAGGTGCATGTTTATTACTTTTGAAAATGTCAATATCTCTGCAGGTCCAGAGAACGCAAGAATAGTACAAGATTTACATGTAATTTTAGTACAATAATGTTTTGTGTACTTTTACCACTCATGTTTTCCTGTACATCTCTGGTCGAATGCTGTTAACCAATCAGCAAACCACTTTTTAAACCACAATTAGGCTCTGTAGTTTCAGCTGTTGGGCCACTAACTTCATGCTATCTGGGAAAAGTTGTTTAAATTGACAACATATTAGGTTCATTCTCAACACTGTCTGTCTCGCTCCTTCGATCACCATCGTATGCAGGCATAACCTCTGTAGTCTCGATTGAAACTGATTAAGTGCTTCTTGTCATTGTATTTCAGTCAGTTTGTGAAACCACCTTTATGAAACAGCTTCAACTATAGCAAAGGGCAGTAATTGTACATGTACTTCAGTGTGACATGTGCTTTGTGTTTCCAGTTGTCATGAAGGCTTTATGACAACTGGAAACAAAGAAAACATGGTTAATACATAAACAACAAAAACATGGCAGATCATTTTATTGTTATACTGTACAACTTTGATTGATTCTGCACAGTCAGTTGAAATATTACATTTATTGATCAAGGTGCTACTTTTTTTGTCTGTATACTGCACCTGTAAACAGTTTACAAGTAGAAAAATACAAAACCATACACCACTCATCAATATGAGGAGAAAAGAATGAACAAGAACATGTCGGGTTGTATAAAGCTATAGTACCTTTTGGTGAGGAAGAATTAAACAGAACAGGGATTGAAAAGGCAGCATGAAATGACTTCAGAGAATCAAGCTGTTGTAGCATTCTTGGCAATGTGAGAAATTGCACATTTTTTTGTCCTTTCTAAAGAAATTCTGATAAAAACATTGTTCAGTAGGTCCAAAGTCCACAAGCTGGGATGAGAGTCACTGAAGACTATCCTCAGTGTTTAAGAGCTACATTACTATACATCAAGTGCACAGTCCAGGGGAGAGGAAACAGGAGCAGTCCTGACTACCTCCCTGACAGAGGAGGAGAAACAAGTCCACCATAGGCTCCTGTGTGGTGAGGGCAACTGATAAGGTGGTGGAAACTGGGATTGTTTAAGGCATGCATTCACAACAACTTGGAGCCAGAGTAGCTTGGGCCCATATCGTCAAGTTTACCACAGTATAAGCAGTTTTATCTGCTGAAATAACAGAACTGATGTGCCTTACAAAGTCAAAAATACTTTATGGAGCGCATGTGGCAAGATGATCTGCAGTCAGGAGCCAACACCAGCACTGTATAATAGTCATTGTTTTCAGCATTCACAGAGTTCAAAGTTGAGCTTGGCCTTGACTGTGGGGAAAACAAGATAAACAAATCGATATTCACAAAAATATACAGCAGTTATACTTAACAAAATCCTTCAGTGGCATTAGTTTGCCACAGAAGAACAATGACAATTTATTTGTAAAGATGCTTTTAGTACACAGGTAAAGAAAAGAGGCTACAGCAGACAATGACAATGTCTCTGAATGATGATCTCACAATGTTGGGAATGAGTGAAACAGACCAGGAGGATTAAGTTTGTTCAAAGTAATAAACTGTAGGGGACAGCCATTCCACACACACAAATACACACGCTCACACAAATTCACCCACTGTAAATGTGCACACACATAGAAACACACTTGAACCTATACATGCACAAACTGTCAAAAAGTGTCTTGTGCACAAGGATGGTTAGTACAACATGTTGATGTTGAGTCTGCATTGAGTGTATTTTCAGAGGATCTTCATCTCACAAGGATAACACTAGAGATTAGTTAAGGCAACACACATGGGAAAAACCAACATACAATCTCATCTAGGCTGAAAATAAAAGATGAGACAAAGTATTTGCATCAGATGTCATTTTACCAGTTCAGTTCAAACAGACAGCAATAAGGTTGCAGGAAAATTACATTAGATAATATTACACAACTGGTTACAACAGACTTGGGTAAGTGTTGAATTCAGTCTTAACTGGGTTTAGATGTACCAGTGATCACCACAAGGGGGCAGACATAGACCACGTCAGTGCTGCCGTCCTAGTATCCAGCTGCAGCAAAATGAACCTCGCCCCTGGTCTCTGAGTAAAACCTCTCAGTTGCAAGAGCCAACACAGGGTGGCGGTATAGGGAGGATGAAATTCAATTTTAATATCACAACATAATATCCGATGTAAAATCTACCTTCTCAGCTCATAATCGCTGAGTGTTAAATAATATTTATATATATAATATTTTCCAACTTGTTTTATTATATCTGCTATGCTGCTAACAATTGAGAGGTTTTACTCAGAGACCACCTCCTGCTCAGTGATTAGTTTTAATGACAGACTAGGTTCCATGGCTATAGCTAGATAGGTCTCTTGGAATCCTGCAAGGAGCTAACTTTGCCCTATTAATGATGAGAAGAACTGAGATTCAGAGGAACAGTGGTGGACTACAATAGCAAAGTGCACATTTGGGATAACGCTACAATAAAGGCCAACTTTTGGTCTTGTCAAATGTGACCCTCTTGTAGGCCCAAATCATTTTCAAGGCATCACAGATGCAAAAATCGCTTAATATACAAAAAATATTGATAACCCTACCCAAAACCGATTAAGTCCAATCACAGAATATTCTACTTGCTATATGATGATCCAAAATACTACTTTTAGGCACAGTGTAGTTCACCCACTCTATCTGACACTGTTGTGAGACATGGGTTAAAATGAAAAATCCTATATTTCAAATAAGATATGTTCCCTTTTTGCTTATTACAGGACAAAGAGACAATCTTCAGGGGGCAGTGTCTTCCATCCACTTCAACCCAAGGTGTACATCCTACATCCTGTACATCCTGTGGCCATGATGCTTCATCTCTACTGTCTACTGCTGAAACTGGAGTTGGTGCTACTGCAGCTTTCCTCGTATGTGGGAGGGGGCTCTGCAAGACACAAAGGAAAAAAATAATATTATTATTACGTTATCACTGACAATATCATACAACGTTCAATGTTATTATGTGTTATCATGCCTATGCTGTCAATCCTTCACACCAATTTCACTAACTCTGTATTCACACATCTAACAACCACACTGCTGTACTACAGTCCAATGGATGACGTGAGCCAGGTGATTGTAAGCTGTTGTGCCACTGACATTGTAGCAATCGGTGCGCTATACAGAAAAACAAGAGCATGCTGCTGACGGGTGATGTCATGCAAAACTTTCAAAAACAAATTTGACTGGACTTCGAGAAACTTGTTGTTTGATTTGACTGTGGTGTGAATCAAAGCATGGACTATAAGGATGCTAGCGTGATATGACTATGTAGTACTACACTGAACATGTATTGTATGTGTGCATGCATCATGCCTGTGTGTGTGCCTGTGTGTGCCTGTGTGTGTGTATGTGAGGAATGAACCGTGCGGGTAGTCCCAGCTGCTGTATTCTGGAGGGAGGATGAGAGAACAGGATGTGGGGACAGGCGTGGCGTTTCCTTCAGTGAAGAAAGGTATGGTGGCCCCAGTGGACACACAGAAAAGTGGAGCAGAGGAGTCACTGGCATCTGGTCGTCTGTGGCTGGGAGGGAAAGCTGCACCTGGGGCATGGCTGAAAGCACTCGGGGACATGGAGAGCGGCTGCCCCGAAGGATCCTGTTGAGAGTGACTCTTTGTGGGGATCTCCTCACTGGCTAGACCTCCCGCACACATCTCCTCCAGGTCCTCCTCTGCTGGCGGGGCACTGGGTGTTACCCCTGCTGGGCTGGGTGCGATGGTTGCAGACGCACCACACTGGTCTGGACTGGAGACCATGGGCCTCGATGGAGACAAGTTCACAGCAATGTTCCCAATGTAAATGGGCAGAGTCACAACTGCTTCGGGAGATTTTAGTGATACCTGCAACAGCCACAAAGAGACACTGACTGATCAAGAGAGCAGTGTGGTTTCATTGAACTTGACTGCACCCGTGAGATCATTCTCACATTTGGTCTGAATGTGTGGTTTTGTGCATGTTATAGACACACAGAATAGTACAATATGCCAGCATGTATTATTTGAAATCTGTCGTTTAAGACCATTTGACTACAGTTAGCAGAAATTATATAAATAGTCATAAGCATCAAATAGTCATAGTAATAGTATTGAATAGTTGAATTCTGCTCTCGACACAGTTGGATTAGCCTATAGTGAGAATTCACTATAGGCAAACAACAAATCTTTCTTATAATTCTTCTTATCTTATCTTATTTTTGTTTGCCCTTTAAAAGGATACAGTATGATAAATGAACTTCTAGTTGCATCAGTATGGAAAAAGGAAAACTAAATACTATTTGCGTGTGCATGTGTTTCGGTGACACAGAGCGTTTTCATGTTGGACTGAAATCAAAGCTGTAAGACAGTTTCATAAATCCAACATGTTCACGTTTTATTTCAATGCTTGAAAAAGGCTTAAGTCTACTCCTCTAGTTTGTGTATTATTTAGTCTGAATGTCTGTAACTCATGTATTCTTCTGAAATTGCATCCACATCGTGTAACACACATACAGACACACACACACACACTTCAGTGGCTGAAAAGGTGTCTCTCACCTGAATGAAGTAGTCAGTCTCTATGAGGCTGCAGCCAGCCAGCACTGACTGAGGAAGAGGAGGCACAATGATCTGCTCCCTCCATTCTGCATGTTTTCCTGCCTTCACTCCTGCTCCCTCCACCTCTGCTATGGTCCGCAGGTCATACACAGGTCGCTTGGTCTTATAGGTCACTTTCTACAGCGAAAGAAATATTTCACTTTGGTTCAACATTTCAACGTTCCAAAATACCACATATCTATTTTAGGAAAAACAAAAGCTTCCTGGAATTCATCCCACAATAGCTCAAAAATACAAAAGTTTCAAAAGTCTTTCAATAGCTAATAACTTAAACGTTTTCTTTCAGAAATGATTTTTATTTTTATTTCAGTAATTCTGAAAGATTAGGTGTTACTTTTTTGCAGAAGGTGGATATCTTATTATCTTATTATTTTTAATGAAAAATATAATTTTCACTTTCAGCATGCACACCTCCATGGTAATTCAGGAGCAGCCAGCCTCCATTATTAGCTATGAAATAATAAAATCTGGATCGAATTTTCCTTATTTCTTATGACTTTTAGACTGTTTTCAAAATAAATGTAACAAAGTGGTGTTGACTACAGGCTCCCACGCAGCCAGTTTTGATGGTTGACCATTCATGAACTCCTGTAGAGGTATGTGCAGTACTCTACCAATGGTGATATACTAATATACTAGATGCAGTGTACTGCTATACTAAAGGGAGAAATGAAAGTTATCTGATCCACCACAAATCAACACAGAATTGTGTTATTGTAATCCAATCTCTACCTGTATGAGACTGGCCAGTACATATCCCGTGTCCTTGCCAGACTTGTTGTGGATCTCAGTAGCTAACTTGATGACCTGACCAGGGGTGTACCCCCTCAGGTCACTGCATGCTTTCAGCATCAGGGTTCCCGTCTTCACCAGGAGGTAGCTGAACTTCTTAGTGGTCACAGCGTAACTGGATTGCTAGGGAAACAGAGCAGCAAATGTTTATTGTGTGCTGCTAGTCATTAGGAGGCTCATTCGCTGATGCCACAGCTATAATATATTCTTCCTGAAGTCCACAACATTGGAAAACACTGACAGCCATGAGGGCAAGATAGTGCATGATAAGTAATGCATGGGAGCAAAGGAGAAAATGAATTAGAGCCCGCTCTGCCCTGAAATCAAATAAGCCTCGATCAAGATGAAGACTGATCAAATAAGTGGATGCTCTACAGCTTTCCAAAGCTCTTTCTTCTCCCGCTGCCTCTAAATCATATCTAAAAGATGTTCAACTCCCAGCTTTATCCAGCAGGCATAGGACCCTGCAAATTGTTTCATTTGAAAAGGAACAAAAAGAACATGGGCTGCAAATGCCAGTGAGTAAGGACACAGCTCTATTCAGAAGTTGGTATTGATAAGAGAAAGCCTTTAGGAAAAACTCAGGTATCAGGCTCTTACTTCAATGTCCGGCACCTCATTGAGGTTGAGCAGGTTGAGTAGGTAGAAGGGCCTCTGGGCTTTGTAGTCTTTGGAGAAGCGAGGCGTGTCGATGGCCGCTCTCACACGGTAAACAATCTTCCCAAACGGCCCTTCAAAGGAAGTTGGGACAGAGGCTGGGGG
>OOFE01041454.1:4026-29172 GCA_900323365.1 Monocentris japonica | reverse complement strand
ACAAAAACACAAGTAGTTTGACATTAAAGATCATTAGTAACCATTAAAGCCCCAATCCATAAATCCATAATTGATTTGGCCATATGAGTATGAAGTATATTCACTAATTTGCACGTGTGAAATGAGGTTTTTGCAACTATAATAAGTCAAAATTCAGGCATGATTACCGACATAAAGAAACATTTTACAGCTCTGCATATGTACAGTTATATGCAGAACTCATATTCGACTGTCAATTTACTTTCCTTCTGCCAAAAGTCAATCCTCAAATCAATCAGTTACAGCAATACTGCAATTACAGTCTGGGACTAAACGTCAAGATGACTGTAACACAATTTGAGGAAAAGAGTGGGAAATGGAGAGTGATCAGTGTGTCGTTCTTATTGGAGGAGTCAGCAACAGTTATTCAGGGGCCCTAACAGCACTGACACGAGATGTAAGAGCCTTTTAAGACCAGCAGATTTTGTCCTAAATGGAGCAGGAAGATTTGTTTGTTTCGTGACTCCAGAAAGGACACAGAAGAGGAGGAAATAGGGAGGGAGGGAGGAAGGGAGGGAAGGAAATCTAAGAAGAGCAAGACAAAAATAACATTTGGGGAGAGAGCAGCCAGAGACAGAGAGTAATGTTTAGGACCGGAGGAGAGGAAAATAAAGGGCAAATCAGATTGAAAGCGTCTTCTGACATTGTAATCTTTACTACCATTCTATGAACACTGTAGCAGAACAGATGACCACGTAGAAAGATCATACATTCAGCTGTGGTCTGTAAACAAAGCACTGAAACAAGTGGTGCAACTATTATTTTTACCCCGTATCATGCTATGAGTGGCTCCAAGACATAAGACATACATCCCCACAGTCTGAGAAAGCTCTTTCATCCTCATCCTGTCTTTCATCCCCATATGAATTTCCAAACAGGATGTATGAAACGGTGATTAACGTGTTTTCAAAACATACAACCGAGTCACTCGCTCACCCTCACTGTTTTTTAATTCCAGTTTTTCTTGATCCTCGTTTGTTAATGTCAGTGTGCTGCCTGCTCTGGGGACAAGCCTGCTGCTGTCAGTAAGAATTAACCAGGAGAGCCGGCTTGTTGTCTTGTTGCAGACAGCTTGGCAGCAGAAGCAGGGTCCTGGAAAGAGGGCAGACCAAATCACCGGGCTGCCAGTGCCCTTTCCCTGGGGACACAGCAGCGCCTGCTGCTCATGGCTGGTGGAAGTGGCCAGGGATTGTGTAGTCTGGCTCTTCCTTTGGATAAAGAGCTTCCTCTGACTCTTTTGAGCTGCTGCTGCTGTTGTACTTGACGGCACATACCTTTATTTCAACAGGCAGCTGCTGACACTTTAAATTTGGTGTCTGCTTTGGACTTGGCACAACCTCAACACCTTTTCAGAAGCTGTTATATTTATGTATAAAGGGAATTCAACCTCCAAGATTGGCTAAGTATGCTTTTAAGAGTTGTGCTTGAGTTAAACCTTTTGTGCTTCTATTATGATTAAGAATTTAAAGCTAGATCTGTAGAAAAGAATCACTGTTGTGCTGATTCAGTGCAGAGGGTCTCTGCTAAACAGGCAAGTAGAATGGCTGTGTGTAAGAAGAAGTTTCAGTAGGTCAACTAGCTAGTATTAACACTAGCACCGCCAAGATGGTCTCACAGACCAGTTGGGCTTTTCTGTTGCAAATCTCTCTGTTCAAATAAAAAGTATGAGGCCCCCAGTCCATGACTTTTCCTAAATATGTGTAAATTTTATTTTCACAAAGTTTGCAGGTTCTAAATCAAAAGACAAAAGATTTCTGAGCCGTTGTACCTATGACCACCCTTGTGGTCAGATTGACCGCATTATGTCCATATACCGCATTATTACCACATAAGGCACATTTTTCCATTTCGGCGGGGGGTTTCCGCACGTCTTAGGTTGCTTAGCAATATTTATTGTTTTTCTTCAATCATTCCCTTTGTTAATAGTGTAAAATCTCAATCCGAAACACAGAGCAGTAGCCGATTTGAATTGTGTCAGCATTGTCTGCTATATTGCCTGTTATTTGAGGATCAAGAGGACTAAGAGAGAGAAGATGAAGAGAGCAAACTGAAGACTAAATGTAGAATTTGGCATTGTTTCATGAACTGGGTGAAGGGGAATCTGATGGTGGAGAAGTCTCAGACTTGATCGATGTATTTGTCTGATTCCGGCCTGTTTTCACACACATAGACCTTTAGTAGTTAGTAGTAGTTTAACACAGTTGTTTTAAGGCTGGCCCCTCTTCTGCTATGGAATCAGCTAATTATCTGAACACTGTAGTGACTCTTATTCAGTCTCTGCACAAACCAAAAGTACCCATCTGCAGGAGCTCATCCAGGAAGGACAGAAAAAGGTTATGGCCCTCTACCTATTCATTTGTATCACTTTCTTTTCTTTTCTTTTGTTCTGCTCTCTTCTCTCCTAGCGCTCCTATCTCACAGTTTCTTGGAATGAGGCCATCCACCTCGTCACTGCATTTTATCTAACCTTATTTATCCCTCTGTGTCCTTGCAGTCAGTTCATCTCAGGCTACGCCTTCCTCCTGTCTTTGAATTTCCTTGTTCTCAGTGAGAAATGGATTACACCAGAACAACACCTGATGCCCTCTCTGCAGCGTGCAACCTCAGTCTCTCTTCCAGCCAAAAGATCAGCTCCTATTCTTGTAAGTAGAAAGTCCTTGTGAGGGGCGTCCTGGTGGCTCAGTGGTACCATGTAACCGTGATGTCTTGTGTTCAATTCCGGCTCAGGACCTTTGTTGCGTGTCATCCCTCCCGTTTTTCTCTACCCTTTCTGCTGATCTGCAGAAGCAGTTTCATTGCTGAGGTTCCTCAAGGCTCAATGCTGGAGCCCTCATCTTCTTTTCTGCACTAAATTATATGGCTCTGTCATCACATCCAACAACTTTTCTAACCATGGCTCAGCTGATGACAAGTTTACCATTCTTCTTCCTCCTCTGACATACAGGTTGCCACACACATCTCTGCTTAATATCTCTAGTTGGATGATTTCCCACCATCTCAGGTTAAACCTTGACAAGACTGCGCTGCTCTTCTTCCCAGGAAAACCCTGTCCTCTTCCAGACCTCTCCATCACCATTGACACCAGCACAGTAACTCATGCCCTGGCTCCCCGGCATGTGATTTGTGGTCCTGGACAACCAACTGCCATGCAAGGCCCAGACTGCCACTGCAACCAGATCCTGTAGAATTACTCGAATCAATCAGTCGGCTCTTTGGCCAAGCTTTAGTCATCTCCCATTTAGACTAGGCCTACTGAAACTTCAACATGACTGGGCTCCTGAAGTACTCTCTCCAGTCCCTACAACAAATACAGAACACTGCAGCCTGCCTTTTCTGCAACCTAATTTTTCCATCTCACCCCCCTCCATTGTGTGCATTAGCCCCCCTGTGGTTGCTCACGTCAGTTTCAAAACCCTGGTGCCAGCATACAAGACTACCAACAGAGCAGCAGCTACAGGCTATAGTTCAGCCCTACACTCCCACCCATGAATTGCACTGCTACCAGGCTCACTACTGTTCACTGGTCTGTCAAGGTTTGACTGATAAGACATCTCTGCTTCTTGCCTTAAACTTGTTGAATCCAAGTGCTAACGCACTTCTTCATTATTGTAGGTGGGTTAGTATGTTTTCTTTTTTTTACTTCCCTTAAAAACTATTCTGAAACCAAACCTCTTCAAATCCTGTATTAAAACTTTGTCGGTTTAGTTTATTCCACCTTTTCAGTTATGGGAAGTTGCTCTGGGTAACAGAGTCAGCGAAATAACTCAATGTAATAATATATGTCTGTACTTGTAAGCATTTAGGCATGAAGTCCTACCCTCACAATATGAAGACAAGTATTTGACAAGTAAAAACCCATTTTGAGGATGTAGAAGAGGAGGATATCAGAAAGCCGGTCAGGCCCTGCTTTACTGTGCCAGCAGGGGGCACTAATGGAAACTTTAGTCTCCTGTGAGCCACTCATCACTAACTGATACTTAACATGTCATGTGCTGAAGCTCTCTAGAGTCTGGGGGCATGGAGGGGGGAAAGCATAGGGGCATGAAGGCTAATTAAGCAGTGATTGCACAACAGGACAGGGAACTAAAAATAACCCTAACCCCCTTGCCTCAGCCCACGCCTGAGAGAGTATAAGATACCAGTCACTGCACCGACTGTGCCCTAACACCCTGCACGTTCACTCTCGAGACATATTCCATGGGGTGAGACTGTAGTCTGAAGTGTCACAAGTTTATGTCCTCAGGCAACAAATATGTTGTTCAGCTAATCGTGTTTGCATGGTCATGATTTTTCAGGCAAAGGTGACTTACTTAGCTGCGTTGGGCGTGCCTTGTATATCATAAACGTTCAGTGAACAAGTGGCATCTAGAATAAGTGCAGCATCAAGTTGGGGCAGCAACATTAACACATTCCTCTCACATCTCTCAAACATGAATTATGCACTGAACTGCCCCACACTATCGATATAATAGATCTAGGCCTCGCCAAGCTTTATATTACATATCACTGTACATCACGTGTGCTTTGTGCTGAAGACAAAAGGCCTTGGGCTGAACACTTTAAAGTCGGTAAACATACCGGGCCTGGAAAGTCACATGTTATCAGTGGTTATTATACCTGCAAGCCACTTTCATTTTACGTCATCTGTTTCTTTATCGCAAACTTGAAATAAATCTCTCAGAAAACAATTAAGCAACCTATGGGTGTGCGCCTGCCACGGAGGAATGAAACTCAATAGGTCTACAGGCTTAATCCCAAGCTCACCTGGAATGAGAAACTGGAAAGGGAAGCTGTGTTCACCAGCTGCCAGTGTTCCTGTAAAAAATAAAAGATAAAAGATTATACACCTTCATACACCTGATGAAGAGATGGATGAGACAGAAACTCTTCAAATGGTCATATTGTATTTGGAAAACAGTGTAAGATGATGGAAGTTCAACAATACTTGGTGTATGTTTACAAGTGAGCCTGCAGTGATGATTCTCTACAAAGGTGTTTGTGTGTGTGTGTTATTTCAACTTCACATAGTCCTGAGTAACACATTAGCACAGATATCTAAGTGACGCACCACGCCTGTGGGGCTCACCTACTTTCCTAGTGGATGGAGTTTCGGACACAAGCAGGCTTTGTTGTTCAAACACAGCCTCGCTGAAAGATCATTTCACCTCTGACAATACAGTGTCTTCACCTAGCAACTGAAACTAGTCACATTGTGTCAGAGGAGGGGATAAACCATAGGGGTTCATGACATCCAACAAGTGCAGCTGGGAAAGTTTGACCATTTCACAGCAAAGTTCATTAATGATTTACGAGCATAGCAAGGCTAGCAGTGATCGACCCAAGACAGAGTGCACTCTTCTCTTCAACATCTATTGGTCCCTGTGCCAATTCCCCCCTCCATAGATTAGAGGTATAATATATAGGGTTTTCAACATACAGACAGCTGCACAAACACTACAACCAAGTATTATTTGATACTATGTAATGCGGTTGTATTACTTCACATAGTGTTCATACATCAAGTGGGGCTATATCAAGTAGCACTGCAGTGGCAAAGAGTCAAAACTTTATTGCTGGTTAACATAGACAGCACACAGTGAAGTGAAACACTCATTGGTGAGTGTTTTCAGAGACATAAATGTCACACTGAGGATCTCAACAGGAAGTGTTTTGAAGCATGATGAGGGTGTGTTGGTATGTAACAAACTGGATTACCTTTCCCAGAATCAGATCTACAGCACAGGAGCTCAGTTTCCATCTTAATCATCTAGAGATTGTACGGTGTTACTCTATTTTGCAGTTATCCTGTTCATACACAGTATATATATATATATCGATATATATAAACAACTGTGGAAAGACTGCATTTAATTTGGTGTACCTTCGATCCCTCTGCAAACGTCAGCTTGGTTGAACTGCTTTTTTTTGGTTTAAAAACAGCCATGGTGTTTAAAACTCTCTCATCCTCTCATTCTCTTCATTAAATACATCTTTGTAATGTTAGCAAATGATTCACAAGTAACCACACTGTGGTGGGTTACTTGTGGTCACTGGAGCTGCATCAGTTACATATTGTTAAGAGATTTTCTCAGCATTGTTCGCTTCACTACCTAGATTAAACCACACAACCATAAGCCACCAATGAGGGTTTTTCCATCTCAGTCAAAACGAGAATACCTTGAGCCAATCAGGAAATTAATTCTCTAAGCCGACAGCACAATTAAATTCTTCCAGATAGTAACGTCCCTCACCTCATCAAGGACAGGCACAACTTTTCCGCTGGTCTCAGTTTCCTGAGGGGAAACACTCAGCTTGAACATGTGCTCATTTGCAACATGTTCATTGCTAGAGGAAGCATCTCTGCATGATGAAAACTGGATTGTCATGCTCTCAAATGCCACTCTGCAGGTACAACAGACAGACAGACAGCTGTAGAGACAACCCCCGCTAGCTGAGCCGACAGAAAAACATTCACAGAAGATGATAAAGTATTTCAAAGGAGCACGAAGATACAGCATACTTCACTTCACCACTTGATACTGCTTTTGAAGTTGTACTCTTCTAACTGTTTAGTTCATCATGACTCGAATACTGTATGTGGAAGGATGCAGAAGAACCATCGATGAATGAGCAAACAGGAAAACACTAGGCAATGCTATGATGCATGTTCCTCAAGATTGGGTGGATAAAATATAAAACTGCCAGTTTCTCAAAACAACCCTGCAGTGCCACCACGGTCAGATGGTAGGCAGCTGGTGGGAGATCCCTATTTCTTGAGGGCTGTTCAGCATGAACAACAGCGACAAGGCTTGGAGGGGGGTATACTGACACCACTGCTCATTGTGACCGTCATGCATGTATGGCATACTGCATTATCAGTCGGCCACAGTGAGCAGTGTTTGTTTGTGTATGGGTGTGTGTCTGCTGGTGCCTGTGTATGTGTGTTTTGAGTACATGTCTGGATGCGTGTGTGCGTGTGTGTGTGTGTGTGTGCGTGCGTGGTCACCCTTCCTGTCTCGCTGTCCCTGCGGTACACAGCCCTCGGGGGCAGAGCAGCCCATTTTTGGAACAGAATGGGATATGGAAAAATGGCAGAGATAAAGAGGAGCTGAGAGGAGGATGTGTAATGAATTATTTATGTTCTCCTCCGTTTTCCAGCGTGCCTGGTGTTTATGTGTGGGTATTGCATGTGTGTGTGTGTGTGTGTGTGTGTGTGCGCTGAGGCGTTGAAGGAGTTGAAATAATAACCTATTACGATACGGTTCCTCTAGTCTCAAAGCTCTTTCCTCCTTTCCTTCCTCAATATTTTTCAAGTGTTGTGTGTTTGTTCTTGCTCTTGTTGTTTTCTGTATTTACGTTTGACTCATAAAAAGCACTTTTTGACAAACCTGTTTGGTTAAAGTGCCTTATAAATAAACTGTTCTTGACAATTATTAAAAGAAACCCGCAACAATTCACCATATTTACACTAAAACAAGTGAAATCAAAAGTGTGAAGCTCTCTGTTGATCGTATGCCAACAGGTCTGCATGTACTACTGTGTGAGGAGGGGTTTGTTCATGTCTGTGCCTATCCTGCATTCGGTGTGAGTAGTCTGAGCTTGCTTTGCAGCTTGGCTTTCACTTCCCTGCCACACTTTCGGATATTTGATGTAAGAACAGTCCTGACTTCAAATGCATCAAATTACATCAAGAGGCAATTCGAGTTCATGTAATAAAATTTGCAAAGCACCAATCCAGCCACACGCTGTGTCACACACAGACCTAGATATTTCTTGTCGGGTTTCCAGAAAATAAATAAGGATATAAACCTCTGACAAGATTCTCTCTACTAATGCTTTGACATTTTAAAGAACAAACAAAGCTGCTCATTCACACACACAAAAACATGTAGCGTACAGATTGCACATGTATTCAACATTCTCAACATCAAGACGAACATGTGGCAAAGAGCACAGGTTGATTCCACCATTTTGTTCTATTCTATTCTATTGGGGCAGCTGACCAGACTGTTGTATCTCTTATCTCTTATTCACACTAGGCTGTTGTATTACAAGCGTTAGGAAACACACGCCTGTGTGTGTGTAACCTGGAGTTAAACATTGAACTGCTTAGTGATGTTTTAACCAGTGTGGATTACATGCTCTAATAACTTTCACTGAGTTCCACATTGCAATTGCATTTTCAACAGGTTTCACGCATGCATGGCAGATTTCGTCTTTTGGCTATCGGCGGTATCAACAACACATACGAAGAACACACACACACACACACAATAGCTTCTCTAAGCCCTCATTTCCGACAGCTTGCAAAGGCCTCGGTGCTGCAGGGCAGGGTAGCGACGATATCCGGCCTCCACATCAGTGATTGTTAGACACTGATGACCACATCTCACATCGGAAACAAAGTGTGCAGAGAGGAAGGCTGGAACATTCCTGCAAGGGATCATTACTCTGGCTGATTGGGGCTTTAACTCTTGTCTACAGGGCTGCAGAAAGCTGCTATTACCATCTAATTCATTGTAAGCTTAAGCCTGTTCCTGCAGATTGCCATAAACCAAATGATGTGGAGGAGAGAAGCCTTCACTCACGCCACAGAATGTGGATTTGACAGGGATGAAGGGGCTCTGACACTTCACAATGTGGGTCAAGCAGAGAACCTAGCTTGACTGATAGTTACACACCTCAAGGTTATGTGCTGGGCTGGTAAGACGTAGGAGAAAAGAGTAAAGCCTGCATGTTAGAAACTCCATTCATGCACCTGTCATTTACAGTGCTTTAATGTGGAATCTAAGTGAGCAGGTTAGTAAAAATCATCAGGCTTTCACGGTCCTCACCTTTGTCAGCTACAGACAATGTGCTGTTGAAGTACTGCTCCTCCAGAGTCCAGGAGGTGTCGTTCATTTTGTTGGAGACCCCGCATGAGCCCTGACAGTTCACCTTGATGGCTGTAGAAAGAGGAGGGCAAAGAAGAGTCAATCCATTGTCCAAATAACATTGCCATATTTTCATGGAAAGCTTACTGATAAAGCCTTTGGAAAATCCTAATTCAACATGATAACCAAGAAATGAAGTACTATTAATGTTGTGGTTTAAAAGGATGCTCTTGCTGGCATGTTTGGATGTTATGTTGTGCCATGTGACTTTTTCATTTGTGCCTGTGTTTAAGTATGCCCATGACCTCCATTTACTCAGTTGTGTCGAAATGGCATCAAATGACATTCTGAGTTGCTGTCATGTAAAAAGCTTTAAAAAAATAAGCAGTCTTTTCTAAAGATACATGGTTTTCCTCCAACAGGAGAGGGTTGTAGTCTGGTCAGGATCACAGACTGGATTGGTCTCACTACTCACTTGTTCAGTGACTACTGATTGAGATACTGAGACACTAACTCTACTTCAATCCAAAGTGTGTGGCTCTTCCACTGGGGAAACACAGCCGCTATAGTTCTCAATGTATGTTGTGTGATATGTACTGTATAGTCAACTGCCCATAGTATGTCCTGCATTGTCGCTTTGCACCGTATGTGAGTTCCTGTTATCCTTGTACCATGTTTTACAGTATTGTGTGAAGTTGCCAATATGTCTCTGCACTGATGTCACCAAGACAAATGGTGACAAATCATCAGTGTTAAAAGTCAACATTATGGCAGTGTTTATTTAACCACATGAGAATTAATTTAACAGATAGTTTAACAGCTGTAGTGGATAAACAACTCTCCGATTAAAAACTCCAAATAATTGTCACTGAAAAATCAGTACTTATTAACACTGGAAAATTTGCTGTATTTGGCAATGAAAGTGACTCTGAAATAAACTACAACTCCTACAGTGGGACTGAATCTGAAGCTTAACTGATATGAGAGTGACACAGCCTGACCACAGACACAAAACACTGATGTGTCTATAGAGCAGCTCTGGCTCCATGCAGCTTTAGCACCACTGTACGAAAAACACTCAACTCAACTCCAGTGTACGAGTAATTGTATCAGAAAGTTGTTGTGAAACCAAAGTTGCTCCTGTGAACAAAGACTGTGCTACCTGCCATGTGACTGGTTCAGTTTGTTGCAATGACTGCGCTTGGTCTGGAAGAGCAATAGAGTCAATGTCGAGATAATGATGATGATGATGATGAAATAGGTTAGGTAACAAAGGCCAACAACTGCAGACTGATGTCTATTAACCCCCACCCCCCACCTCTCTCTCTCTCTCTTCCTCTCTCATGTATCCACCCTCCTCTCTGGTCTCTATGAGGAAGTGAAACCCTTTTGATAATAGTAAAGGAATACACACACACGGCTACATTCCTCTTTTCTATGAGAAAAGTCTCAGAGAATCATATTCCTGAAATTGTCACAGAAGGCCCTGTATAGACACAACAGATAGATAGATAGATAGATAGATAGATAGACAGATAGATAGACAGATAGATAGATAGATAGATAGATAGATAGATAGATAGATAGATAGATAGATAGATTTTTTTGAAGAACAGTTTGATGTAAATATCATGCTGTTCTGTGTGACCAATCACTGTTTCACGCCCACGCAGGAACCTGCACTGGCATCACACAATAAACACACACACACACGCAAGTGGCAGATGGCTACAATCTTCACTGGCAGGGTTGGCTCATTGGCACCATTGGGGGGAGGGTAAAAACAAAAACAAAAATCTGCAGTGCTGAAAACGGAGTGGTGCCCATCAGTGCTGCAGACTAACGTCCATTCATGTGGTCATTAATTAAACCATGCAATCTGCTTTTACAGCCATCTGCCCCATTCATGGAGGGGAATAATGCCATTCTGCCCCACATACACTCACAAAGACAAACACACACACACCTATCAGTTTGCTGGCATAACGCTTCACAGAAGTTATGTAATTAGACACAAACATTACAGAACGGTAACTTGTTGCTGCGACTGGACATTATTTACAGTTCTCTGTTGTGGAAAGTGAAGCGCTCAGACGCCGATAGGTCAGTGCAGGGGTAATCTGTTAATATCCCCTGCAGCAGCAGGAAGACTGGCTGCAGCAGAGCTGAATAGTGAATAGGCCTGTCATAAGAGAAGGGCTGCTTTGGCAAAGCGACTGGCTGTCTGTAGCTGAATAATGGGCTGGCCTCCCCACAGCCACATGGAGCCAGATGGACCAGTAGTAGTGATGTGTGTGATGAGCCACACACCCACACACAGACGAGGCAGTGAGCATGTGGGATGATGTGTCTCGTGTTAGTCACATTTCACCACACATACCCAAGGTCACTAGACCATGGGTAGATATCCCACCCCCACTGTACCGAAAACGCACTAAACCATGATTCCAAAGCCAAGGTACATACCGAGCCATGAACTGAGACTCGATAACCAAAATGTAGCAGGCCATGACATCGCAACTGTAGCATCCTGATTCCTGTCACAACAGTACAACATGTTCACACAAACAGCTATACAATGCCAGTATGAGCGTCTAAGTCATGGGCCTTCTCTCACCAGAACAACCATTACAGTCATTCAGCAGACGGTTTTATCCAAAGCAACTTACAAAGGTGATAGAGGGGGGATTGAACCAACGATCCTGTGACTGCGAGTCTCATGCTCTACCGACTAAGCTGTCTGGGCGAAAAAAGCCATGACATTTTCGCAACCTCAGGGAGAGTGACATATAATAGCATCACTTAGTAGTAGAGAGAAACCCAGACTAGAGCATGTTCTGACTCAGTAGCTGGCTGGATTTCTTGCCAACACATTGGAGTCTGTCCAGGTCCACTCCACAGTTCAATGAGAATGTCTGCGGAGCGTCAGCTAGGCGGGGATGATGCTGGCACTTCTTATGACAGTTTAAGAGTCTGACTGTGTAGGCAGACAGCAGCAGGAGAGACAATGGGCCTCATTCACGAAACCTTTCTTAAATTATTTGTAAATTTGTTGTATATATGTGTGTAAGAAAACACCAACGTGGGATTCATGAAACATTTGTGCGTAGAACACGTGTATATTTGATGAATGCCAATCGTTCGGAAACTGGATGTGCGTGCCTGTTGAAGCCGATTTGCAGGTAAACGCTGTTCAACACTGTAAAAGGCTGCAGACTGAAGGGTCGTGTGCAAGTAAACCACGGAGGAAAAGAGGGAAAAGAGGAACTTGGCGGAGTCCGAAATGGAAGTGTTGCTCGCATGCGTGCATGAGAAAAAAACTTTCAGAAGCATCAGCAGCGAAGTCACAAGAACTGATCCAAGTAAAGCACGGCAAGAAATTATTAACAATGTCAATGCTGTTTCAGCAGAAACACACACCGTTGCTGAGGTAAAAAAAAAAGAAATGGTTCGACATGAAACTAGATTGCAAAAAAGTATAAGGAGAAGTTGGCGCGTATTATCAGCCACAGGAGGAGGGCAGGGCACTGAGGCGCTATCCAACATGGATCAGAGGATCAATCGAGGACCTCACTGTCGGGTGTCCAGTCGGCATTGGAGTTGGACACAGATCAAATCCAGGCTGCATCTTCATCAGATGGTAGAACTATGTGATTGTATTTGTAAGTCGTCCAGTCCATGTGATCAACCCATTACAAGTCTGATAATCTTGTATTGTTATGAATGAGGACAGTTCAGAAAATACGCCATTTCAGCCTATTAGGTCTTTTTTTTCTACAAGGCCACTGAAACATCTTGTTGTTGTTGAGGTTTGGCACTACTCTAATGGATTTTTCATAAAGAATAAGCCGTTCTAAGAGCCTTCCCGCATGTTTCCAAACACTCGGGGGATTTGAACGTACCAACGAACAAATTCAGATACGAACAAAATGATGAATCAGACTATGTTCGTAGAAATGTTCGTACGAACGCTTTACAATCAAATTTGCTCTTACGTACGTGTCGTGAATGAGGCCCAATATGATCAATAGTCTTTCCAGGCGTGGATGTTTTAACATGATCTGTCTGTTTTGCTGCATCAAAGGTCTCTGGGCTTTGTGGTTTCCTGATGTGGGCTAGTGTGTATGAGTATGTTATTTGTGTGTGTGGGGGCTGCCGAGGGTGTGGTATTGATGAGTGTGTGGATGACTTTTGAGTAGTGATGCCTATTTTACTATTGTTGTATTATCCGTTGTAATCTATCGTGTGATCTGTACATCCTGTTTTTACTGCACTTGACCAACAGAGCGCCCCAGAGAGGTCAAACTTATACCTTTTATCTTGACTTCACATTGCTGGTAATCGCTTCATGGCATCCTTGATTTCCCTAACTGAAATGTTTTGATGATATTTTTCCACATGCTTCTTTGTCTTGGTTTGACAGACTCATTTCTGGCTGGCATTCCAACTCATCCACCCTCTCCCTGTGCAGGAATTTAGTCCTTCAGGGCATACTTTCATGAGAAAATATGTGCTAGTTCAGCATTACTGTCGTTTGCGCTGTCATTGGCTTTTCCTTACAAAGAACCTTTTTACTTCAAATTGATGGAGTTTTTTTTTTACAGACAATCATGATTACACTTAAGCATGTGTGTCAATGCAAAATATCAAACAAGAAAAATGGCAACAAAGGTTTAACATTTCCCAGGCACAGACACCTTTTTCTGTGGGATAAAGCCATGAAGTCTTGACCCCTGTAGCATCACTACATGGCAAAAATGAGTCAGCATGCCGGCTGGCAGGGAGGAGCAGTCAGGGAGATGCACATGAGATGTTGAGCTGATAACGACAGTTTCACATTTACAGAGATTCTGAGTTTCAGCTGATCATCCCAAACACAAAGGAGCCACAGTGTGTTTAAGGTCTGGCCTTTACGAGAACAATGCAGACTGAGGTAGCTCTTTATCCCTCAGCCAAAATAAGGAGCAGGCAGAGCTTCCCGAACAAGGGAGGAATTGTGTCTGTACGGCAACTGGGATTTCGTCATAAAGTGGGTCAGGAGTATTAATGGGGAGATTAGGAAGGGCCTGGTGAATCTCTTGGGAACTGATCAACATTCCTTGCATGTTCTAAAGGTTCCTCAGACGTCATCCATGCATTCCAGGATAATGACACAAGTACACCCCCCAAACAGCCGCAGATAAATATTGGCGGAAACTCTGAAACAGCCCAGGCAACTGCTTTTTTTGGCCCCCACAAGATGAAACCGGGCTGTGTCTGTCCATCCGTCCATCCATCAAACATGATATCTCAGGTGATATCTCACACATCACTGGTCTAGGTGGGCGTATGCATCTTCAAACTGTGGTCCAGCATTTCAAATAATACACTGATTGGCTGCTATAATTAAAGGTCAAAATTTAAAACCCAAAGTGATATCTCAGACACACCCAGTCTGATTTTGATGAAATGTGGAGGGATAATGCATCTTGTTACTGATTGGCCAATGGGGTGGCTACGCCATTTGTTTTAGGGCACTTAAACCACCATATTATACAAAGAATAACTGGGAATTTGTTTTGTCACATATCTCAACAAGACACTCAGAGACAAAGCACAGGGCCAGAGCAACGAAGAGCACCTCTGGAGCAATATAGTGGCAGGATGTTTTTTAAGAATTTTAGATTGAATATTATGGAGAAAGATTTGTTTTTCTGTGCTTTTAACAGTGGCAATGAAGGGAACAGAACAAAAAGGATAGACAGAAAACACTGAGTCTCTGTTCCCTAATGACCATAAATATCAAAGAAACCTTTTGTTAAAAATATTATGACACAGTGCCTTCCACAAGGCACATAGGTGATAGCCTTCATTCTGTACATCACTTTCTATGACAGCCATGTAATCCAACACTACACTTACTACCCTCATTAAATCTTTAAGCGCTGCAAACAATTAGTCCTTCTCACTTTTCCCATATCTCCCCATGTCTCCCTTTTAATGCCTCTCAGTTGGACTCAACAAGCAGGGGCACCTGATCTTATGATCTATTACAAACGGCTGTAAGGGAATCCCACACAAGCGGAACAGAGCTGGGGTTGTTAGTTCAGCCAGGTTCCCATAAGACCTGGGCTACTTTACTTTACTGCTTTCTTTATGGTAGGAAATGGACAGAAACAGAGCACTGACTCCAAAATAAACAGCCTTGAATTAAAGAAAATATATCCTCCTGGAAATAAAAATGACTTCACAAAGTATATTCTGGCATTGGTGAGTGCTGTGTCTGTTTTTGTGCATTCATACACTAAGGTTAGCCAGCAGCAGTAGTTTAGGTCCTCATCTTTGGGACTACATTCTGCTGTCCCAGCAATGCATCAGGTTGGCTCCTTTTGGGGTTGGTTTTGGGGAGTATTTGAGGCATCCATACACTACCTGTCTAATTAGTTTTCCCTTGAGATAGATGCTTGTTGAAACATTTAGTAAAGGCGTCACTCTGCTTTATAGGCATTTCCTCTTCTATGTGCTTTGACAAGCTTTGCATGCTTTAACGGGAAATATCTGTGAATGTTTGTGTTTGTTTGTGTGTGTGTGTGTGTGTGTGTGAGTGTGTGTGTGCGCGTGTGTCTATGTGTGCATGCACATCTGCATGTACAAACGCATCTCTGTATATGCTAGTATGCATGTGTAAGAGGCTTAGCCTGGAGGAAGTTACATCATAAAACAACCAACAGTTTTTTGTAGTCTTCACTCAGCACACTCCCTCCCATGTTGCCATCATGCCACAAATTTCAACTTTTCTCTGCACTAGGCCAAATCCAGCCAGACATCTAGACCCGAGGAAACCCACACTGCCTCTGTGTTCATTCTTCATATCTACAAAAAATATTTAGAAAAAAAGATACCTGCACACACTTGTTTATTCAGCGACCTGTATATCTCATCTTGGCAGCAATCACCAGTGTAAGTCAGGGCTGATGGGGCTCTACAAATGAACAGGCAGTGTAATCTCACTCATCATTACGTTAGGTTACCAGAGCTGACTCTCACCAGTCATAAACCACAACTGTGCAGTCAACAACACCTATTTATTATATCATGAAAGGATTATATCTTGTGGTCTCATGTAGATCAATACTAAAGCTACATTTATTGTTTGAAAAAGGGTCTTGAGGGTCTAAATAAACACAATAAATAAGCAGGTCAGGGCTTCTTTCTTTTAGGCACTATTTGTGATCAAATATCTTTGATTGCCTAGTCTTGCTTATTGATAGCTTGACAGCTACAATCAGTGTATCCATCTCTGTCCATCCCTGTCGAAGCGTCCTTGAGGAAGACTCTGAACCCCTAGCTGCTGCAGGGACGCTGCTCCTAGCTGCCTCTTTTGCCTATTCCTTTTAGTAGCATACATGCATGTGTGTCTTGGAGGGATAGGCAAAGAAATTATTTTAATACGGCAAATGAAGAGCTCTAAAATTTCTCTAAAAATGTAGGCGGGAAAAGGAGAAGGTGAGGATTAAGATAAGAGGACAGCACGTAGGAAAACTGGAGATGGAATGACTGGAACCTCTGTTATCCCTCATCAAAGGAGCTGAACCAAACACTAGTGGCAGACCAAATTACACAGGCAAACACACACACACACAAAAAAGGTTTGCCTCTAAATACAGGCTATAAAAAAGTATTCAATGTGGGCTTTTCATATCCACCAAAACCTCGCAGTGACCAGAGGCAGACAAACAGCAGTGCTATGTGCACTGTGAAAAATGGAATGTGTAACATTCCAGAGGCACTTGAAGCCTCTTAGCAACCATCACAGGCCCTGGTCCTCTGTCTACAAGATTGTGGCCTGGCTTGCTGCGCCCTTGCTGCAGATACGCACATGTGAAAAGTTCATTTCTAAAACCCTATGGATCCATTTAGCAGGAAAGTGCAGAGAATCTGTTCGGTAAAAGTGTTTTTTTCAACCAACGACTTCAGGTATTGCAGTGACTACTCGACATAATCAACAAAATCGATTTTGCAAATGCATCAATGTGGAGTTTTATCATCCAGGCTATATGCATTCAACACGTGTCAGTCAACAATGCAGTGTGCAAAGGAGGCGCTGGCAGGCAACACTGCTTCAAACGTCTAGCTGACTGACATGCAGCTTACAGGAAAGGAATACGTTTCTCTGACTGAAGATGACTGAAAATACAACCAAACCATTCAAACAGTCAAAAGATGTAGACACTGAAGTCTGGAAGTATTTCAAATGTAAACCCAACAATAAAGCAAAGTAGCACTCCAACATATTTAACACCAACGTATCCTGGAGCCACATCTGCACCAGACAGTAGTCACTTCATCAATCACTTAAGACACTATTATTCTACCTTAACATCCAATTAAGATACAAACTTCACTTTACTTTCTCTTCCTGTCTTCCTAGAAACAAAGGTGTATGTATGACTTCCTCCTCAGCTAACAGAAGTCTTGACAGACACCATCCTCCAGCTGCTCCTCGAAGACGTGAAACCTCAATACAGAATTATTTGTTTTTTCTTTTTGTTCTGACTAATCAAACTAAGAAAATAATCGTCGGCAAATCGATTCATCAAAAAAGTCCCTACTTACTACGACTAAAAAGTACCATCATTTGTTTTAATTTTGTGCTAGAATATATTAAGAGAAGTGTCACATATCTCATTTTGGAATAAATGTCTTCATTTTTAGCGGCCAATTTAATTCTGTGGCTTTATTGTCCTAAGCACCTTACATCACATCTTTAAGGATTAAGTTACATATTAACGGGATGCAACCTACATCAGGTATGAGCTTCATACATGCAGGCCATGTGAGGAATGTGTAGCTCTATCATTCAGACTGTTATTATCTAGGTTACATTATTAATTTTGATGTTCAGAAGAAGTCAGCGGAGTTTTTTCATCCAAGCTGCACAATTTACTGTTCTTGTTTCTTGTTCATTTGAGCATCAGTGAATGGCGGGGCCATTCATCTTAAAAGCTTTATCATACCCTACCTATGTGATCTGTATGAGTCGCCCCATACAGATCGTGTCACCTATTTTTTTCACCAAATGACGACATAAATGGGTTTATAAACCCATTCCGGTAATAAACCCAGTCCTCCAGAGGACTGAGATTATTTCGTTGTTACCACCAGTAAGGACACATCACATTACACTTTCCTGATAACAGCACATGTAACTAACCATAATTCAAGTAGGCAATAACCATAAACCACATGCTTATCTCCTAACAGGAAACTGGTTTTATAGCTTTCGTTTCTTTTCTCTTGTCACTCGCTGTTCTCTTCGTCACATCCTCTCAACACATCACTGTAAACTGCTTTTGCTGATTTTCACATTATAGCAGGGGAAGTGGGACAGCTTTAGGATACAGGGGGGTGTGTCTGTGCTTATTGGGGGCGGCTGAGATAGAATCCTCTTATGGTAGACCTAAATAACAGGCCATGGGAGTGGATGGGGTGTTGGTTATGGAGGTCAACGGATAGTCGTCAACAAGACTAAGTCCGGGGGGAGAGGGAGCAGGTGGTGGCAAGGTTTCCAGCCTGCAGCACTGGTCCTATGGGCAGGTTACACTGATCATGTACATGTCGATCGGTGCCGACCACCCTGACTCAAGGGCATCAGCAAGAATCTGTATGAAGCACCTCTGTTAGTAGTAGTCGTAGCAGCAGTGTTATTCTTATTATTTAAAAACAGGGTTAAAGAGGTATAAAAACGGGCAAACACAACAGGCATGAAATACGTAAACACAAATGGTTTAAAAGCCTGTCCGTAAAAATGTTTATCAGGCTTTGGGACGCCTGACTCCCTGGCTCCAGCACTGGTCTTCTCTTTCTCAACCAGCTCTCTTATCAATCACCCTCAGGGCAATGATGTCATGGTTGCTCAACACACCCAAACACTAGATTGGCGCTCCCTTAGTGGTTTCAGTAATGATATGACCTTAGTTTTCTTTGGGTGTATGTGATGTATGTATGTCTGACGGAGGACCAAGTCAAAAGCGTGATTAAAAACCACTAAGGTAGCATTAATCCAACACGTGGGTATCTTCCTCCTATCTCACTGTCTTTTTATCTAGCACCTGCTCAGTATTTCCGATGAGCGCACACTGCCTACGTGTTCCCGAACAGAGAGAGAGCTGGTCAGTGTGTGGGAACGGAGGAGGGTGGCCAAGGCTGAGCCAGTTGATAACAACGACCACATTTCTCCTGGGAATGAGGTGGAATCACGAGAGCACAAGGTGATACCAAACGACCTTGAAAATATTCTCAAAACACTTGCTGAGAATGAATTTAACTGACATGTTTAGTGTGAAGGATGATTGGTTTTTCCCGATCACTTCAACAAAGTGGAACAAGCCAGTTAGTAATTTGCTGAGAACAAGAACAGGTAGTCAAGTCAAGTCAAATCAAATCTATGTGATTTATTTGTGATTTATTTGTGAAGCGCTTAAACAAGTGAGCTGTTATTTATAAATACAGATAAATACATATACAAACACGAGATAAAGATATGAGTGTGTGTGTGTGTGTGTGTGTATGTGCATGGGCATGTCCATGGGCATGTGTGGAGGTGAAGAGATTTCTAGCCTTGTTTACATGAGGGTGGTGGTTCCTGTTACCGCAGATGATGATTAGGTTACAGTAAATGCTTGTGTTTCTGCTTAGCTGCAAGCTGAGCTGGGCTCCATTACTGTACACACAAAAGAGTTAAGTCTTCCCGGGTCTCGTTTCCACACAGCAATATTTTGTAGTCTACTTTGATATAGAGTTAGATTACTTGAGGTTTCAAAGTTTTTTTAAGACGACAAACAGCCAGGATGTGACAACAAGTGCACTTTCTCATTTCCTGTCATGGGGTGCTGCTCCATGGGGCAACGGTTCGGATAAGCGCCAAGTGCAAACCTCCATAAACTTGCAGTGGTTGGAGCCAGCAGGACAGCGTCAATACAGTGTTATACCCTTGCAATATAATATGTCTATACAAGCTGCAGTACTGAGTCGATATTCCTTTGCTATATCAGATGACTACACATGCTGCTGAGCCCTGGAAGACAGACCAAGATACAACATGATGCTAAACAGAACAGACATGCTGGCTCTCACCGCCACCTCAGATCTATAACTCATCATCGACACAGAGGGCTCCACTGCCTCTCAATGGGTAGCTGACAAAAAAAACCTCTTGGCTATCCACCGCTTCAACCAATCAACTAAAGGAACCAAAAAACTCTACCAACATGACTGCAACTGTGATGCATGTCAACCAGGCTACAGTGCACGTTCAACATTAGGTGTAAGTAATGCGTATGAGTAGCCCATCCATATACTTTGATTTCATGACTCTGCTCAAACGACTGTCTTTCTAAGTGAGCTAATCAATGGAAATACTCTCTAATGGTCATCAATAATAAAGTGAGGCTGAGATTTTCGCCTGCCTCCCGAATTACACGTGTCAGAAAACGCCAGGGTGTGGCCTACAGTTGCTTATGAACATCCCTCTCTATTTATTTCATCACAATACTTGGTAACTGTATACACCCCACTCAGACTACAATGTAAATAAAAGGCTAACAAGTCCAAAATCCATACAGCTCATATGGTGCCGTGATCTATGTAATGGATAGCATGTTTGGCCTATCGGCCCAGACACACACACTCAATCACACTACAGTCCACGACAATAGCATACAGTGAGTCCCCTCCTGAAATACAAGACCCCTTGTCCATCTCTCTCTCTCTCTGGAGGAGAGACTGCCATAAAGACCTCAATAGGATTTTGGAAATTTTCCTTTTGTTTTTGAGACAATTGATTCTCCTTGCCTGGCACTCAAATTTTACTGCTCTGCTGAATCTCAACATGAGGATGGGCATGTAATGTACACTCTCACAACTGAAATCAGTTTTGAGCTCCAAGGTTACTTGCTGTCTGCTTTGATAGATACCATTTTTTCAACACTCTCCGGGAGAGTGTGCCTTGGGACAACCCTGAGCTGCACTTATGTATTTTGGTTATGATTGCATAATTGCATGATCATAATTGTGAATTATTTCTCATATTATCACCAATGTTGAATGTATTTTGCAAACCTGCAGCGCCTTGTTTACATCAATGCCGACCACAATGAAAAGAAAGAGGATTAATTGAGGGACCTATTCTGAATGTCCATTACAGTAAGTCCCGGTCCTTTAGCACGACTCAAGCCTTTTGATTGATGGTCTCATCAACGGCTAGGCTTAAAAGGGTTGATGTCACTGAGTGCGTAATGTAGCCTAGGCATTTACAGTACATTAACAGTGAAGTCATACTGAGTCTACACTCTCTCACGCTGGAGTGCCTTTATCCAGACTTCAATGGAGCTTTTTGCCTGAAGAGCTTAACGTTCACAAAATCACTTCTTGAAACACATTTTTCCAGAGAGACTTTCATGCCACTAAACATTTTTTACCTATTCACTATACATGATGACTCAGTCCCTAGTTGTATTTGTCTTTAGCCCTGTTTGGAATTCAAGTTTGGCATTTTTATTGCTGATCTTATTGACTTTTATTCATTACTCATTTATTATCTACGTGCTTTATAGATAAAAAGCGGGATATAAAATAAAGTTTATTACAATTATATCAGCATTTTTATGCATCCTGTCATTTGTCACAGTGAGTGCAGAGACGGCTGAATGACACTGAACGGGTAAACCGATGAATACAATAGGTATTTACCACTGCGACTTATAGTCTCACTCTATGACTTTTGGTTACCACAGGTTAATATCTTAAAATTGTGATCTGTTTGTTCTCTCTTTCACTCTCTCTCGCTTTATAAAAACCAATTTACTTGACTTCAAAACCCACCCCGGTGTCAGTATCCCCCAAGGAAGTCCCTTCACCACAGGGAAGAGAACGTAAAGCGGGGAGAGAACATGGTGTCAGGTATAGAGAGACCATACCAGTGTGACCTTACAATGTAACAGAGCACAGCAAGAGCTTTGACCTCTCCTGCAACACCATCTGCTTCAGTTCGGTCCACACATTAGGCAGATTAATCTCACTGACTAGAAACAAAGGTATGTCAGGCATCCAGATAAAAAAGCTGCACATGTAATTCACACACAAAAAAAAATCCAAAGCCATATATATCCATTTTGGGCAGAATAAAACGTGTGTACACACCTCAAAAAAGGAGCTCCACTGACCTCCAATGACCCCTTCAGTAATTGTATTGTCAGTTAAAGTGATTTTGATACTGTCCCTTTATATGAGAGTTAATTACAGTCCTCTATTATCTAACAGGAATCCCTACAAGGGTCACTTCAGTACAATGAATTCTTTGTGTACTTCCACGGTAACTCAACAAGCTGCTCTCCACATTTCCAGCCCACTTTGACACCCCTGTTGCTGTCTGTAAAGCCACATGCTTCATGTTTACTCCCATACTGGAAAATATCAACAAACAAAAAAAGTTTATATAGCAAAAAGAGCGCAATGTGTGGAATAACACCTGATGCTGTTCACTGTTTAAACCCATAGCCCTCTACAATTTCTTTGATTCGCATAATACACGGAAGCAACACATTGTAATGAGCAGGATGCGGTCCAGGGTGTGGGTTTCACACGCCTGTCTAGCGAGCAATAAGATAAAATGGCATAAAAGGCGACCCACACCACTGCCGGTGTCATTTTCAAGTGGCACGTCCACTCCCAGTCTCAAGTGCACCAATGCGTCATGTCCACACCAAATTCAGTCTGACAATAATCTGTTGAATTATCTGTTGGGGGGGAAAAAGCAACGCATCGCTTCCATAAACTGTCTCCTTTCCCTTACATCAATCAACACCGAGTAAAAAGTTCATTTAAACTGAGCCCTGTGCGCATCCCTGGAACCAGGCGTTGAGACGCGTTGGCAAATTTTTCCTCTCCCTCTCAAAATGCTCGACAATCTTACCTTTACACTGCAACGAGTTGCCAGTTCTTATTTTCACACTTCCGCTTATGGATTCGCCAGGACTGTAAACCACTTTGTTGTTGGTGAAAGTAATGTCAAATTCTTGAAGCTTGCCCATGGCTCCGCTCCGGTTCCCACTATCAATGCGCGTCTTCTAACGAAAAGCGAGGCGCGGAGGCGATGCGCTCTCACCTGCCTCGAGCTCTCCACCCCTCGAGAGCTGTGACGTCATCAACATTGATCCATTGAAAATAATGGGGTACAGAGAGAGCCTTGATCCGGGGATGTTCAGTTCATCCGCATTTTATATTTGCGGAATTTTATATTTGTGGAATTCACCATATAATAGTAAGTTATCATAGTAAATAGTATCAAACTCGTGCTAAGTTATGAGGGTTTGGTATGATTGATTTTAGGTTGGTTGGTTTTGACTGCTGTAAGATGTAACCTCTAAGTTATATGGGGATAGGTTATTTTAGCTAAAACTAAACATAATTTAATGTTAAAAACATATAACAGATTGTTTGAAAGGATGTAACACAGTATGACATTGGTGGTTGTTGCCTTATGATGATCACTGACTTTACGCACCTTTTTTTTTTACCACCTCATCATTATTATCACCTATCCTCGCTTGAATGGTTTACATAGACTATATTTAAGCTGAAGACCTTACTATAAAACGTGTGAAGATTCGTGTTTTGCGTTTTGTTGAATCAAACTGGTTAGTCCCTTAGTCTATCCAGGCTCTAGTCCCTAGACAGAGTAAGAGACCCTGCAATGGCCCTGGGTCAGTATAGCATAATAATATAGGATAATAGTATTTTGGAGTATGCTACAAGATGAAGAAAAAAGAGAGGAGGATTAATGTGTGGAGGATGCTCTTTGGTAATGTGAAAATTTCAATGGAATCCAAAATGAGGACCAAAGTAATATAACAATGAGTGCCTGAACGTTGAGACAATCACAGGAAGATCTTTGAAAGTCAATTTAAAAATTTGACAACTTGCCCCAAATATGTGAATTGCTCTGATGTGGTGAACCCAATCATCCAAGAAGAGTTGTCTCACAAATCTACATCCGAAGCATTAACCTGTCACATGACACACCGAAAATGTGAAAGGCTCATTCGAATCGAAGCTATAAAAAAAAATAGCACCTCAGACAGTTGCTCAAGGGGTGTATCAAACTTTGGATGAAAGCCAAATGTGTGCCTGCAATTTCATTAAAACCTCTACACAAACCCAGTGCACTAGCAACAAAGAAGGGCTCAAGGCACAACAACACTTCCCTTCTCACTGTCATTCACTGAACGTGGGCAAAAGGAACAACCACAAAACAATGCAAGTGCAAGATTTTCTGGCATTGTGAAAATACTTTTAATGGGAGATATGGCACCAGTAGGTAACCAAGAAATTGAATGAGGACAACAAACAAGACTATTGCTAAATTAAAGATACTGGACTAAATCTTTGACACTTCAATTGGCTCAAGACAGATGCTGACTGGTCTGAATGAGGGTATATAAGCTACGACGGATTTAAGTCCAACGTTACGCCATGTTCGCACTATTCCACTTTTTTCCAACTTCCAACTTTTTTACATTCAAGTCAACTCAATTCATTAAAGTCACTCAACGTTTTAGAGGCGTGCACACATGACATGGACTGCTTTTTTGTGAGTTGACCGATCACCAGGAAGAAGGCGTACATTATGCAGCTAACAGTTTACAACAACAACAACCAGAGCGAAAATGAAAAGAAGAGCCAGCGCTTGTTCTACAAAAATGGGAAATAATTTATCACTGCATGTGTGAGTACTTCCTGTCTTTGAGTGTACTTCCTGTCTCTTAATGTAACCTATTTCCTGTGTCTGAGTGAACCAGTCCAGGCATCAGCAGCTGGCCTTAGACGTGACTGTCTTCGCTTATAGTTTTCACTTTAAGGTCCTACGTTATGCGCCCTTAATGTGGTGCATCTGCCCCCCTAGCACACTCTCTCTCTCTCTCTCTCTCTCTCTCTCTCACTCATACACATACACACAAACACACACACACACACACACACAGATGATGACTAAGCTGTTAATATCCCTGGAAAAAGCTCTGAGACAGATGCTTCCATGACAACAGACAAACGCCGTGGTTGCCAAGCTACTGCCGGTATCCATGGAAATCTGGTATCTGATGGCATCTGATCCGGTCTGAAGAATCACTCTTTTTTGTTTACTCATGCTCAAAGGCTACCCTCAAACAGCTTGAAAACATTACTCATTTTGACATTG
>OOFE01041452.1:0-20992 GCA_900323365.1 Monocentris japonica | reverse complement strand
GACTGTTGGTATGAGGTTCCTACTGTGGAATGCAGTATTTGCTTTTCACCAGACATAAGGGGATACATGTTGTCCAAAAAGCTCTTTTTTTGTCTCATCTGTCCATAGAACAGTGTTCCAGGAGTCTTGGGGATCATCCAGGTGCTTCTTGGCAAACTTGAGACAAGCATTCCTGTTCTTTTTAGAGAGTAGTGGTTTCTGCCTTGCTACTCTCCCATGAATCCCATTTTTGCCTAGTCGCTTTGTGATAGTGGAGTCATGAACATTGACCATAGCTGAGGCAAGAGAAGCCTGCAGTTCTTTGGATGTTGTTCTAGGATTCTTTGTGACCTCCTGGATGATTTTACACTGAGATTTTGGCAGGGGGTCCACTCCTGGGAAGATTACTACTGTTCCAAATTTTCTCCTTTTGGAGATTATGGCTCTCACTGTAGTTCGGTGGAGCCCCAGAGCCTTAGAAATGTCTTTGTAACCCTTTCCAGACTAATAGATATCAACAACGTTTCCTCTGGTTTCTTCAAGAATATCTTTTGATCGTGGCATGATGTGCCTCTAGACCACGTTTGTGCTGGCAACTTCAGTCTAATAGTAAAAATAGGTCAAAATAAATGAGCTTTTTACTAAAATGAATGATTCTATTATTTATTCTTGACATATTGGGCAGGGTTGGCTATAATAAAGCCTGTGTTCAATCAGCTGACTGAATTATGCCTTTTAATTGGGTTGACTTAAGGAGGAGGCAAAAACCTTTTCACAAGAGAAGATTGCATTTTGATTACCTTGAACATCACACAAATGAAAGAAGCAACAAACTTGGGTGTCATTTTCTTCTATCAGACTGACTTTAAATACGACTTGAACCCACAAAAAGATTTGACCGGTGCAAATCCAAAAGAGGGCAAATACTTTTTCACAGCACTGTAGGTTACCAGTGGCAACAGCAAGAGTGATGGTGGCTGGAGATTTGATGTGTTGAATTCACCAGAAAACAGAGGCAGCAGTACTAGGTTAACATCTGTATGAAATGGTCCTTCAGTCTGATAAATAAGCAATGAATATCATTGACAAGTAACTCCTTTTTTTTTGTCCCAGAGGTCACTACAATTGAGAGAATAGACTATAGATTGAAAGATGTTATTCTTTGTGACTTCTTCAGGTCTAATGTTTGGATGCTTTTGTATGTAGATGTGACTACTTGGTGTTATGTAGGCTGCAGCCTAAATATAGGCTAAATTCTAAATGTATTGGATATAGTGTATAGTATAATTGTTAAGGATGGCCTTATTTCCCTCCAAATGCTATTCCTATTCTGGGTCCAGTTACAGAGATCTGGCATGTGCCTTAAGTTGTCCAAGCCAGATTAGGTGGCACGCTGTTGATTCAGCATGTGAGCCGTTAACAAGTGCCTGACATATAAGAGTGCTTTTGAATTTGCCATCTGGCCTACTTTCTCTCTTTCTGTCTATGTCGGTTATATAAATATTCTATCTTTCCGCCAGTGGGGAAAGGCCAGTTGGGCCAGCAGTGGATAAAAACGAGGTTAGATTTTATCCACGAGGGCACCTATTGATATGACAGCTTGCACCTGAGCGCCTAATGCTTCTGGAGAATATGTTTCCCTGAATGTAGGTTAGGTCACATGTAAGGTGGCACACTACCTTAATCCCACTGTAAACACAGGAGTGGTGGGGACATGGGGCAACGTCAGTGTGAGATTAGACCAGGGTGCTCCACTTCCCTCACAGTACAGCCATCAATGCACCTCGCTACTGATTACCCCTGCGATAGTAGGAGGGGAGGTGTGCACTGACGAATGTTTAGGCGACAAGGGGAGGGGAGTAGCACGCCGTGGAAAAACGACATAAGGCATTGCCCCTGCCCACTCATTCTGCTCTTATGTGTTTGTCTGCTTGTGATTGTGTGAAGCAGGCTCCAGACAGGCTTTCCAGGTACAGAGAGTAGGCTGAACGTGCGGACATGTCAGGTCGCTCTGCTGCAGAGATGGATGACTCGCAGGAGCTGCCTGAGCTGCCGGTGAGTCTATGATGCCAGCATGGAGTTGGTGTTGATATTGTGTTGATATGCTGATGTCAAGTATAATTCTTTTTATGCACTTTTCATACAGGCTGTCAAGTAAATGTGGTCAGTGGTTTATAAAATAATGCCTAAAAATGATCCTTTAATTTCAACTAGCATTTGATTCATGATTTTTACTCATAATACATTTTTTTCCCCGTTCTTATTGACCAAAGGGATAGTATTCTTACTGCAGTCAAATGGATAACGTGAAATAATAGCCATGTATCACAGCATAGATTTACTAATGCACACAAAAAACATTCCTGCTGATGCAACACAGAACTTCATAGCTCATGAAAGAAGAGTGACTCAACTGCTGAAAGTAGAGATAAACATCTACTTTGAAACGTTTTGACTACTTTTCATCTCATCTGACTTCTTTATAGGTTACAATCTACATAAAGATGTGCATTGCAGTGCAGAAGCACCAGAGAATAGGAAACAGTTTTAATAGATACGTGACACAATGCTTCTACTGGGTAATACTGCACATGGTCTTTTTAAAATGGTGTCACACTACTTACTGGGATGTTCCCATTTACTCAACATTATATACAATCTGCACACACAGGCTTACATTATCATTCTATTGAAGACCTTTCTCTAAATGTGTATTTTTTTTTTTCTTGCAGGCAAAGAAGGCCAGGCTTGAGTTGGATGATGGACTGGAGAAAGGGCCATGGTCAGTCTTCATTGATTCTAGGCCTTTTTCTGATCTTTCAAGTCTTTTAAATTGCTACTTACACCGTCTGATGGAAAACCACTAAGAATAAATCAGAAATCTGTCCAGGGTACCGAAGAAGGGGATTTGTTTTTTTACAGTAGCTTTTGTTGTGCTGCTCCGCAACTTTCCAGAGTGGTATGGCAGATATTATACAATTGTAATGGATTCTCATTGGTCTTACAGTAATTTGGGTGATGATGGGAGCCCAACTGCCCTCCTAGGCTCCACTGAACAGGAAAGCTCTTACCCTGCCCTGGCTAACACCCCACTTGATGGAGGTAAGTGGAAAATGTGAAAAGAGCTGACAGCTTTGATAAATGTTGTTGCAGAACATTGACAGTTTGTCCCTCATCGTAGGGGACCAAGAGCAGTCCGACACAGAGAGAGGGGCGGTACCGCAAGCATGTGGTGACTCCATGAACTCGTATGCACATTCTGGTATGAACAAAAACACTATCAGTTCTGCACAATGGATAATAAAGGTCTGAAAAGAAGAAGGCTACTCTTTAACCTCAGACTGAAGTTGTGTTGTTCTTGTATTGAAGTTGTGACCTGCAAAGAGCCAGAAACAACAGCCACCTCTGACTATACCCCACAGATATACCAAGGAAGCAAGTGAGTACCCTGCATGTATGTAACAGATGTGACTATCTTGAGGTGTTATTGGTTCCCAGTATTACACAGGTATAAGAACAGATCGATGCAGAAACAGAATTACTCCCTAATTTGTTTCAGAGAGATTTTAATTCGTCTTTGCTTTTTAATTTAGACAACACAATTGTTTAGTACGATAACTATCATTATTTTCTTTATGATTCTATTGAAAGATGATAAACAATAATAATGAATTATCGCCCAGCCCTAATAGTAACATAAAACATAGGTTGTTGCGTTAGCAGGTATACCCTGTGTCGATGGTCTGACGTGCCCATTTTCTCTCTCTCAGCCCGGCAGTGACGTCCTACACCAGCCAGGTGGCGTTTCCTCCTCTGGCCCAGTCCACTGTGTACTCAACCTTCCCCCAGACAGGCCAGACCTACGGCCTTCCACCCTTTGGTTAGTCCCCCTTTTCTCTCTGTTGCCCTGGTTTAACTTGGTCTGCTCACTAAAAACCCAGCATTGCACCTCTGTTACTATGCTTCAGTAGGCTATACCATGCTTTGCCGCTGTGGATTTAATTGCCTTTGGTTTCTGCTGACACACACGGCACCCATCTGGACTGAAAGACCTGGTTTCTTAAATTTCCCCCGTTAGCCTCATCCTCTTCTCTCACTTCCTTTCTTTTTCTGCTTCCGTTGCTCTCTTTATCTTCAGGTGCTATGTGGCCAGGCATAAAAACAGAGACAGGGCTGCCTGAGGCGCCCTCTGTTGGCCAGCCTGGGTTTCTCAGCTTCAGCACCACATATACCTCAACCCAGCCAGGCCAGCTGCACTACTCATACCCCAGCCAAGGCAAGCTGCAACCTCACTCTGTCTCACATGATAACGCTGTCATACTCTTTCCAAATATGTTAACCACACAAAAAATAAAACGTGGGAGTGTTGGGTTTGCAGTGGCACAGTTCCCTTCCCTTCTCTTGTCACTAGTCACTTTAAATGCCATCCCAAGGTAACGAAGCACCCATGTTTCATGTAGAAATATTGATGTTTTGGCTGGTGTAATCCTTTGATTTAAAGTGTGTGTTTTCTGTCCGCCAGGCTCAAGTTTCACAACATCCAGTGTGTACTCTAACATCCCCTCAGCTACGGCTGCCACTACAGCCTCAGCCACAGTGGCCCACCAGGTGAGGAGCGCAAAAAGAGGCGTGACGGTGTCCCTCAGCAAAATGAGGCCACAGAACAAAGCACTCTTTGTCTCTGTGTGCTAATCCTCCTGTGTTCTCCTGATGATCAGATTCTGTTTCCTATTCATCCAGGAATTCAGCAGCTATAACTCTCTGGGACAGAGTCAGTTCTCTCAGTACTACACCCCGCCCCCCAGCTATGTGCCCGCCGGGCTGCCCAACAGCGATGAGCATGGCACCGGTGTGGGTGTGGCCGGGTATCCAACCGTCAAGTCCGAGGACACCGCCTCGGCTGGCCTGCCTTGCAACAGAGGTGTTTTTAGATACTTGACGTTATATTTACTTCTCTGTAATGTTAGGTTATAGGGGCTTTAAATCTCAAATTTTATCGACCTCTATCATTGACCAGTAAGAATTGGATCAACATCGACAAGTCTCTGGCGCAGGTTATGATGGCCTGTAATTGACACAAATAATAAAGTCACAATAGAGACGAGTAAGCTAGCTAATTAGAGCAGAGATCCAGCAGAAACTACTATAATAATAATAATAATAATAATACTGCTTTGTCTTTTGCGTTTTTGCCTTGAGAATTAAATTTTGTGCTAAGGGGCAATAAAAATCCTATTATTGCACCTTAAATGTCCTTTGTCCTATGATGAGCTGTTTTGAGAGTACTCCATGAGCTCATTGGGTTTTCATCTATTAATTTCTATAACTTGTCACCAGTGTATTCTGCAGAAGGCATTGCACTTATGTTCAGGATGTGTTCACGGTAATCACTGCACAGGTTTGTGTTTCAAGTTTCAGAGACATGACAGAACTGATGTATTAACAACTGCTAATGCCAATCGTGTTTACTGTATCTTGTCCCTAAGATGTGTCCCCACGAGAGAACCTGCCGACGGGCGTTGCCCTTCCTACAGGTGTGGCCCTGCCTACCGGGGCCAGAGACCAGGATGAGGCTGGACGCAGGAACTCGGTTGGGAAAGCCAAGGGGAAGGCCAAGAAGTCCGATAACTGCCCGCCGACTGACAGTGACCTGGAGGTAACGTGTCTCTAGTCGAGTTACAGCAAGTTTATCAACTCGCACGCATCACTAGCTCCATTCCTGGTTTGATTGTTACAATGGACTAAATATGCTTTTGGGCACAATACTTATTCTATACATTAACAAAAAGGCAGCCCAGCCAATGTAAAAGCTAAAACGAATGTGGAAATGTTTTTCTTTGTCAAATTTAATGACAAAGGTATTGATGAAAGGACTAATAGCATGCAACAGTTTAAACAGGAATTTCTGATATATTTTGATGTCAATAGGTTTGTTTACATTTGTTATGTTAAATATTACCATGAAATATAGATATTTTGAGTTATAATGTGTTGCTAAAGATGCAAAAAGCACATTTTCATGTGTATATACCAAGGAATACATGTGTATGTACCTAAAATTGATGTGGTAAAAGTCGGACGTGTAATGTTCTGACAATTGTGAATAAGTAAGATGAAATGGATAAAAACATTTTTAAAATTCAAACACTGAATTTATTCTCGCCTGCCATTTTCTAGCGTATATTTCTGTGGGATCTGGATGAGACCATCATTATATTCCACTCTCTGCTCACTGGCTCCTTTGCACAAAAGTTCGGCAAGGTTTGTATCTGTAAACAAATTTTTTTTTTTTTTACTGAACTTGCAGCAAATAACATAAAATGCCAGCCAGTCTAAACCAAGGTTATTTATTGTGTGTTTATTCTGTATTTATTCAGGACCCAGCCACTGTGCTGAACTTGGGCTTGCAGATGGAAGAGTTGATCTTTGAGCTGGCAGACACCCACCTTTTCTTCAATGACCTGGAGGTACAATCAGACACATCCAGACTGCTGCAACCTGTTTTTTCTCTACGGGTCACAGTAGCTATTACAATCCAAATTTAACCAGACACTTTGCGTATTTTGCCGGCTAGAATTTTTAGAATAGAACACCACCTCCAAACGATGGCTGGCTACTTGACCAAAGTAGATAAGCCTACCATCCTGGGTGGATCCCATTTTCCATTCTAAATGGGCCTACAGTCATTGTGAGTGTTTGGTTGATAAATATAATTTAGTTTGTGATACAGCATGGATAAGAACCTTTATGCTTTTTGTTTTCCCTCCAAGGAGTGCGATCAAGTTCACGTTGAGGACGTGGCCTCTGATGACAATGGACAGGACCTGAGGTGTGTTTTATGCTGTGCGCACCAAGTGGTATCCATTAATGAAGTTTGAATGTGCCGGCCCGGTTTACAGGGTTCCTACACAGGTCTGGGAAGTCTGGAGCTGTATGGAGATAGAATTTCCATTTCTTGATAGATTTGGTAATTGGACAAACCTCAAATCAAGAAGTATGTAACTTTTAAATGGAAACTGAAAGAGCAGGAACCCTGTGTTTACTTCCACGCCAGGAGCAGTTATGTATGCTTGACCGTGCTTGTTGGACCATCAAAATAAAATTAGGAAAGGGCAGTCACTTGAACAGTGAGACAATTTCTGAAAACTGTCTTTTGCATCCAACATGGGAATAAGAGAATTACGCACATATTTTCAAATCTGGGCCAAAATCAATAGAATTCAGATCCAAACAAAAAAATATATTCACACACGATAAATAATGCAACAATCATGAGGTTTTGCATAGTGTATTTTGAGCTGGTAATGTTTTTTTGTTTTTGTCCCCTTTTTTAGTAACTACAACTTCTTGGCGGATGGCTTCAATGGCCCCAGCAGTGGAGGGGCCTCGGGGGCCACCACCGGAGTCCAGGGAGGTGTAGAATGGATGCGCAAACTGGCCTTTCGCTACCGCCAGCTAAAAGAGATCTACAATGGCTATAAAGGGAATGTTGGAGGTGAGTTTGCGTCATGTAAAATGTGGCTGCGAGTCTTTTTTTGCTTTTCTGCTTAGAAAACCCTTGGGGCTTTTACAGCCTTGTAAATGCTGAAATGTTTGACAACATACAGTGGTGACATAAGTCCCTAGATGTTTTGCCTGTTGTGCTAACACTAAGTATTCTTCAGTCAACACCATCTGATAGTGTTGTCTAAACTTTGTTGTCATTTGCTACATGAATCATATTGAGGTTTTCTTACGCCATCCCCTGGCTAGAGTTGTAAATCCATATTGTCCCCTTCTGCTGCTCCTCCAGGCCTGTTGAGTCCTATGAAGAGGGAACTGCTCTTACGGCTTCAGTCTGAGATAGAAAATGTTACAGATGCCTGGCTCAGCACAGCACTCAAGTCCCTGCTGCTCATCCAGTCCAGGTCTGCACATGGGAGGGTTATTAGGTCAAACATTTGTTTTAGTGACATCTCAGAAAATGTTAAGATTATATTCTGCAGCAAAATGAGTCAAATGCCACGGTAGCCACCTCACTGGCTGGCAGTGGGTATGTCTACATGCCCACAATGCTCTAGTTACTGTGATCAATCAAATTAAGGCAATAGTTTGATTGCAGTGCTTACATCATTCAAAGTTGTACGATTTGCCTCTATAATCCAGGTTAACATGGATGTATTTGATAGATGTGATGCAGTTGGATCCAGTCATCAGACAGAGCAGTTTTACTTTTAGCACTCTGTTTTCTTTGTGTTCATGCACTTAGAAAATAGCTTGATGCAAAGAGGTTTTATTCTGTGTTAAGATTGTTAATAATTGTATACAATCTCAGTGCGTCAGGGTCAACTTTCTCTGTGACCTTTTTCACACATGCATACATAAAAAAACCTGAATGAAGTTAGACCAATAAGTTTACACAGCCAAATACGAGATTTAAAATCTAGGTGTGTTAATGGGTTACTCCCAACACCAATTATCAGTCAGCTGTAGTAAGTATTGCCTCATTCAGGTTAAGATTAGTTTCTAAATGTGCATGTGAACATACCTACTGACTTCATTTTCCATGTCCACTGAGTCTCCTCTGGAGAACTGCTTGATGCCTTATGCAACATTGATGTTTAAAAAAAAAAAAAAAAAGAGTTTGGCTTTCAAAAGGCAAAGAATTTCTTCAAAAAGCAAAGAATGAGTTACGACACATCCACATATCTCTGTTAAAAAGGCGAATGTAAACTTGTGTGTGTGTGATCCCACCAACAGGGGTAAGTGTATGAATGTCCTGATCACCACCACTCAGCTGGTTCCGGCTCTGGCCAAGGTGCTGCTCTATGGCCTGGGAGAAGTCTTCCCCATCGAGAACATCTATAGTGCCACCAAAATAGGTACAAAGCAAGCACTTAATTCTTCCTTACTGTGACAGAGGAGGAAATTGAGTTTAAGTCTGTGTGGGGGGCGAACCATGTCTATGTAAGCCTATAATGACAGTTAAGTCTGTGGTTTTGTTTCACACAGGGAAAGAGAGTTGCTTCGAGAGGATTGTCTCTCGCTTTGGGAAGAAAGTGACTTATGTGGTGATAGGTGACGGCCGAGATGAGGAATTTGCAGCAAAACAGGTACATTTTACACATCTTTCATGTCCCATTACTCTAAATGAAAATGATCTGCCCTGCAATGTGTACTAGCCTGTAGTTTGCTGATTTGGTTGTGTCTCCCTGTGCAGCACAATATGCCTTTCTGGCGGATCTCCACTCACGGAGACCTTGTGTCCCTGCACCAAGCCCTGGAACTGGACTTCTTGTAGAGGAGGTGGTGATGGATGTCAGATACTGAAGGGAAAATGCAGTCGACTTTTTTTGGTGGCTTGTGGAGTGACACTGACTCTCTGAGAATCCTCCACAAACCCCTACACACTCAAACATTACAAACACCTACCTGGCTGGCGACTTATTACTCACTGTGTGATGGTAATGTACTGAGGCGGACTTTGGGTTGGCGGTGACTGTGAGAAACAGACTGGATGCACAGTTAGATGAATCAAGGCTCCTCATACCCAGCACTCCCACCTCTACGGCAGCTAACCCCACCAAGGCTGAAACTGGCACTGATTTGGACACAGAAGGGAAGACACCTACATCTGTTGCTTTCTTTCCCTTGGTCTCTTTCTCTTTTAAGTTTTTGTTTCATTTTTCTCCGTCAGTCTCCAGGGACTGACCAGCGTTCTCCACCGGCATGCTCTCTTTGGGTTATTTGAGCTTTCTGTTCAGACTTTAGAATTGCAAGAATAATATCACAACAAAAAGGAAAAAAAAATCCTCTTTCTAGTTTGTTTTGTACTCATTCTGAGACTTGAAAGCATCGATGCATCATTTTGCAGTCTTGTATACAAATCATTGAGTTACTGATGATTGTTGAGGTCAGACCTCTGTTCAAGTATCAAATATTTTTTTTTCCCACTATATGACTAAAGGTACTGATAGTGTTCTCCTTATTAACCATGAATTCACCCTCCTGACCTGACCAGACCAAACCATCAGTCAGTCAGCTGTCCTGACCTCTCCACTGTGTTGCAAGTTGAGACTTCTGTGGTCCTTTTTAAATGTCTGATCTGTGGTCAGAGACCAGTAAGGGAGTGACTCATAGCTTGCATGTGCTAAGGATCAGAGGCTTCTGTGACATACCTGCTACTAGACAAGCCTAAAGCTAGACCAAGCCTAGACCAATCATTAATTGGAGGCTCTTTTCTACCTGAAAAACTACTCAGACTGGTACAATAGTGATGGTGGCGTTTCAATGTTGGACAAAGAAGTTAATTCCCTGCCCCAGTAGTACTAGTAGTAAGGCAATGCACAGTTTCTTGAGCATAATCAAAGTGTAGGTGTATATTGAGACAACCTGTTCTTTGGGTCAGCCGTTCCTCAGAGCACAGTCCAAAGTGTCCTTGAAATCCTATGAGGATACTTCCATTGATAAAGTGTTCAGATGAAAGTGAAACATGAGTCACACAATGTAAACACATTGTATTAAATACAATGGTTTTGTCGTCGGGTCAGCCGTTTATGTTGTTTGATACTGGAACATGTGAATGAGTATAACGTGACCCTGGTGACAAATACCCTAAATTCATGTTCTCTAGATGCAGTGTTTCCTGGCCATGGCTCACGCCTCTTAGCCGATTAGCCAGCTAATCGATTGCTAGGGTGATAGCCGGGTAAGAGTTCGTATTTTATTATTTTCTGTTCTGTTGGTGATTTGCTAGAAAATTGTGACATCTCTCATATCACAATATTCACAAATATGCATTTGTTTTTGCAAGACTGTTCAGTTGCAGGAGGAAACAGTTCTACAAATTAGGGGATTAAATCAACCATCAGCTGACAAAACCAATGAGATGGGGATAACAAACTTGTCGCTTGCAGAGTTACAATTCATTACTTTTACGTGTGGGTATGTTATAGTTCCTGTTTGGCACCAAATCACACACGCTTTATTGATGCGATTGTTCGAATGCCATGTTCATTTTACCCCCAAAAATTGAATGCATTTCTTTCCAAAGACATCATGCCACATAATTGGCCATCTGCTTTAGAATCACAGGTACATGTTACCTGCAGTGGTCTGGACATTTGTTGCGCCAGACAACTACCACCCCAAAGTCAGCTGCAACCTTTATACTTTTATTTTACACATATTCTAGCATCATCAGTCCGTCACATTGCAAATCGCACCCTTGTTATGGGGGGGGGCGGGAAACGAGGAATGAATGTGCAATACATTTCTAGTTAGTGGTATGCTCATTAACTGTATTTCAAGGGATTTGATTTGCCTGAAGTAGCTGGTCAAGAAAGCAGGAGGGTCAGCTTTCTCTGTATGAGATTACGACTGAACAATACTGAGCCTGAAGAAGATTTTGTTTTTACACACATGCAGCTTGACCATTAAGAATGTGTTTTCTGTGTATTTGTTTGTCTTTCTTGAGTGACTGCATATTATATTGTGCCTTTAACCATCATCTGTACACGTAATCTCAAAGGGAAATACTTAAGATTTTGTTTAATACATTATCACATTATTGTTTCATTATCTGAAGTGTTATTTTACTTTTTTACTCTATACTTCTTTTTTTTTTAAGTGCTGCCGAGACTTGTTGTAATGTTCCAGTACGTTTTGTTACCATATTAATTTTGATGTGACTGTCCTGTCTGCACTGTAATTGAAAGGCGTCCTTCCATAAAGCTCTATATCCATTTTGAGGGAAAAATGTTACCCGATGTTCATTGCTTGATATTGAAAGAAACAAATAGGTACATCCTTGAAAATGTGGAAAAAAATTTCCAGTGGTGGATATCTCATTTTGGAACGAAACCAATTCAATTACCTTTCAGACATTTACTATTGAAATTCTCAACAATTGTGTCTGCTTTGTAATAATCTTTTTTTTTTTCCTTTTGAAAAGGAAACTGCATTTTGTTGCTGTGAAACGCTTTCATCGCTTAGAGACAATCACACACAAACACATGGTATGTTGAAAACAGATCAGATCAGCTTACTATGGGGGAACACCTGTAATGTGAGCAGTCCTATGCTAGGTGTACTTTTGTTTGATTGTTCAATGTTGTACTACCTAAATGAGTCAAAGGGTTTATTCAGAATCAATCCTTTGCAAAGTCAATGTTGTCATACATTTGAGAAAATTGAGATCATATGCAGTGTAGTAGTTTTTTTTTCTGTACTAGCTTGTGTATTGTGTTTCCTGGTTGCCGTTTGTTAAATTTTATTTTGTCTGCATGTCATTCTGTTTTGAAGTATACCATGGATATCAAAAATGATGATGCAATGTTTAAGGGATTTATGTGTTAGATTTGACTTTGTCCTCTTTTCAATGCCAAATACTGTTATTTTTTTTTAAATGCTGGTTTGTTTTTTGTTTTTTTTTTCATTTTATATACTTCATCTCATTGTCGAGGACCTGTGAGGCTCAGCGTGATCCTGTCAACTGAGTACTATCGTAATACTCCAAGCTAATTTAATACAGTAATCACTATTTCCCCCCACTAGTTGTTTGGGACCGGAACACTGTTTATGGTCCGATAAGGTCTCCTGTGTACTCAAGACACTCATTACAATGTAAATAAATTTTAAAATTTCAAAATGACACATTTACTTATTGAGTTGAATATAATTTGTGTTTATATAATACTGTACACAGTAAATAAAATAAAAAATACAATTACATCCAAGTGCCATAAAGCATTTCTAGTACATGAATAGAACAGCCATTAAAACCAAAATTTTAGGGGTTTCTTTCTTTACAAAAACAACTAAACCGCCAACGCTAAAAGATGACAGTTCCTTTAGAAGGTAGCCCCTCAGTCAGTTGTTATTGGGGGGAAAACCACAGATAAAATGCATTAGTCGTGGACACAACAGCAGCCAGAACAGTTTTAAGCATCTGGGGAAAAACCTGGCAATTTCATTTGTCTTGGAGAGGTTGGAGAGGTCAAAACCCTCGATCCCACGCGGCCTCATGATGCCGTTTGAGAAGTGCTTCTCTTTTTTTTTTTTTTTTCAACTCACGCTTGCATGAGTCAGCCTCTCTCTAACCTCCATGTCCTGTGGCCGTCAAGTGATGCAGGTCAGGAGTAGAAATTCTCAGCCAACTTCCTCATTCTTTTATTCTCTCGTTTTTGGACTGGTTCCGGCGGGCTGGGCATGCTGCGAAACCCGACGTCCAAGTAGTCCGCCATGTCTTCCGTATTGGAGAGAGAACTTATCTGCTCGTGTCCATCCGTCTCTATACTCACGCTCTCTTTCCATTCATGCTTATCAATCTTTGGATGACAGAACTTATAGTATATTCCTTTAATTAAGAGACCAATGATGTATAATGCAATAACAACAGAACTAATAATCATGGCGTAGGAAGGTGGTATTTCAAAAAAGTGTGCTTTACTGTTGATCTGCCAGCACCACAGACCATAAAGGACACAAATGTCAACTATGATATATAAGTGGTAGACTAACGACTTGTACCTCGTTTGCCCATCTGCTACATTGAACCAGCTGAAATACCAAATGATGCTTATCGTGGCCCGGAAAAGCCATTCTCCACCGGCGCTGTCCATGAAGGTAGTCTTCAGTCGCCAGGCACAGAAGAAAAACATCATCCAAGAACAGACGAAGTGGGTGAAGACGTAACACGGTAGGACAGAGGCGAAGAGGGCAATGGCGGTAATGCGAGACATGATCAGTAGCAGGTTCCAGAGAAAGTAAACCAACGACGAGGAAAGCTTCTGCTGATGCTTGTCGGGCAGGAAGGAGCGCAGGGACCGGTGGTATGTGGTTACACTCCAGGCGATGGCTGACGCTGAACCAACCGCCTTTAACACTGAAGAAGACAGAGGTCATCATAGGGAGGCTTCAACAGATAATATGAATTGAATCTACACAATTACTGGTAAGACCCAGGGGGGAGGCGTAGTTCTGGGGAATAGGTGTACTGACTACCCAGGGCCCCCAAGCTGAGGGAGGGCCCCTAAAATGCTTTTTGTGGTCCTACTTTTATTTCACATTGCCCTGGTTTTGAAACGGGGTTTGGTTGAAATAACTGCCAACAAACTTTCTCAAATTTGATACAGCAACTGTTGTGTTATCTGAGACAAACTGGAGCAAGCAGGAATAAAACGTGGCTCGGTTTTTCCTGTGCAGACTAAAACAAAATTGTCCTCCCCAGACAGATTTTGTAAGGGGATGGTAGCGCCCAAAACCCATAATTGCATTTAGGGATGTGTCCGATAATCAATCAGTAAATGAATGTGTGCAGGTGTTTCAGTTGTGGACGGGTAGATGTTTTTCATAGGTGGAATAATGGTGGTGTGACGATGAGAGGAAAGTGGAGGGGGGCCCAGAGTTGCCTCCTTTGCACAGGACCCATAATTCCTTTCTACACCCCTGGTAGAACCACAACAGCAACGCTGATACTTTCCAGTTTCAGCGCTGTGTAAATTTCCTCAAAGCTTTTTCACTACTCAAGACATGTCAAACAGGCAGTGAGTCACATAGTGCAGCTTTCAAATTTCACCTAACATACCTGTTAGGTGATCCAAAAGACCCCTCTGCAGAATGATGGTGAGCATGAGGACGAGCTGGGGGGCGCTCTCAGTGAATGTCTCTATGAGCCGCAGCATGCTGAGGTCGTGGGTCAGGTACGCCGCAACATCCCAGGGGCCACGTCTCCTCGTGGTGAAGCTGCGTATGGCGACCTCCATTATACCAGCGTACCTGGGAGGGAAAAGGTGCGTGAAAGTGTCTCTCCGCTTTGGTTCACTACCACCAGAACAACAAAGTGTACAAATGTTTTTTTTTTTTTTTTTTTTAAAAAGTGGCGCAATCCATAAACATAGATGACTTCATCTAAGATCCGTCTCTACGGTGAGCATTTAAAGCATGATATATGAGGTCATCGAAAGGTTAGTTTGCAATTCCTGTAAATAATGATGTTTCCACGAACTAGTGGATGTGAATTAGGGAGGGGCTCGTTTCAAAAGCTCCTTGGTGGAGATATCTGGGTTCTTCAAGCAAAACAATTGGCTCTACAGCTTAGTTCCCTGCATTTACATCCACTCTTACAGGCCCAATTCCCCAAATATATTATGAACACAGTGCAATAAATAGAAAGCCAGCCCACTTTCAACACACTCAGGCAATTAATCAACAAAGTGTACACAACCTGAAGTACACTCCCAACTGGAACACATGGAGAACCTTGAGTGAGAGTGGGTTCAGGCAGTTCTCCACTCTCGTCTGTGACTCGTAGTTTTCATAATGATACCACAGCCAGCTGTAGACCTGAGCAACAGCTGAGGAACCGAGCAGAAACAACAGCAGGAGACCCAGGTGGACGTAGGCCTCTTCCTGATAGAAATCCACAACTGCCCAAACATCCAGAGCTATGTCAACTAGGAAGAACAGCAGACCCCCAAACGTTAACAGAAAATCCGCGCAAGAGTACTTAAAGGCAGGTTCGCCCTCCATGGTGTCTGCAGAGCTAGATACCACACTGGAAACTCAACAACTAGCTGCTGTTAGTGCTGCTGAATGCTTTACAGCCCATAGCAGTAAACTTCTCTCTCTCACTCAAACCCTTCTGAGTAAAAACTGAAAGCAAACAGCCAAGGTTCACAGTGTTTTAACATAACCCCTCCCACACTGTCACGTGAAGTTTTAAAGACACGTGCTGCATGCCACTTCCAGTTGTACACACACATAACTCCTGACACGTCACGCTTGGAATATAGCTGTCATGTTGACGTCTTGTAATCAATTGGCAGTTTTACTATAAAAAATATTTGATTATACAAATCTTTGCTGTCGCCAAAGAACTACGTCAATTGTCTGTGTAATGGATGTGAAACAGAAAAGTACATCTGTAAAAAGAAGGATAACGCAGAAGCAATTTATGGTTCTTTTTCACTTTAATGGTCTTATGCAGCAAATGAGGTAAGAGAAAGGTTATCAATATTGACCATGACTTTTGGTTTCAGCAGAGTATATGGCAGATAAATGGGTCGACTAGGCCTGTACTCTGTAGGAAAATATGTTTAAATGCACAATAAATCAAAAAGATTGGACATACGAAAATGGAGCCTTAACTTAAAAGATAACATGAACAATCAAGACAACAAAGGAGATAACAGGAAAAAAAAAAATCAGCATTACTCTGGAAACTATACTGATAAACAAAAACAATGTTTGCAGCTTTATTCTACACACTGAAATAATAATATGCTTCTACGAGCATAAATCTTCAACTCCCAACTGATACCAAAGTAAACAAGAAAGGTTTGGCTTTATCGTTGACCTTGTTTGACACTATGACTGTCATGTTGAGAAACACGAGGACCCTGTCAAAGTGATCTAACATGGTTGGATGGCACAGACAAAGGGATTTCAAAAGGGAACCTTGATGGCTGCCTGTACATTCACCGTCCTTGAAAAAGTAAAGAAAGTCCAGTGAGAACAGGTGTAGCGGTGTCCAAAAACACATCAACGCATTAAAAACTTTCAGTTATGCTCTGGGTCATATGTACTGTATATGAGCAAGTTTTCCTGACATGCAAACATTTACTCAAAGTGTAAAGATAATAAAATAGAAATCATTAGTATTTCACTGAGGTTAAAAAATGAGTTTGTGAAATTACCATAGCTTCAAGCACCGTGTTGGTTACAAATATAGTGAAAATGCAGCATAAAGAGGAGGCAGACGAGAGGACTGAACTAGTAATGTAGTATTTAAAGGACGACAGACGACAGTGCACATGCTAATGCTTTAGCATACAGTACGTTAAGTAACTAGCCGACTAGCATTCTCATAAAAGTGAGGGAATGAGAACTAAGCTCTAAGGCTGAATGGTGACTTTCCATAACACGTGTCTCAACATGCCAGGCTTGTTTAGGGGATTGGTAGAACAAACATAACATTTGGCTAACGTGTCTGTCTTCACACTTTGGATAAAGCTGATCATACGGTTACTTAACATACTGTGTGCTAAAGCGTTAGCGTGTGCACCAGACAGCGTTATCTACCGGAGACACAGAGATGATTTTGATGCCAATCCTCATGTCAGATCTTGGGTATTTTGACCAATGAGCCAAACTCCCAAAACATCAGTGTAGTCCTTTAACTGTGGTGCATGGTTGGCTCTGGCATGCAGTCAGACATCACTGGTGGCCTCATGTCCCTTTGTCTTATTGATATTTCTAATGACTTCCTGCTCTGAGTAAAAATGAGTGGCGTGGCGGGCCATCCTCTTGTTGAGCAGCTGGGAGGACAAGGTGCCATCCTGGATGGAGAAGTCTCTGAAGGACACCTTTCCATCAGGCATCTCATCAGCCAGCCCTAGGTCTCTCACTGGGGGCCTCCACAGCTTGGGATGGAAGCAACAGTAGTAGAGGGCTTTGAAGGCCAGTCCCAGGAAGTAGGTGAGAGGCAGAGTAGTGAGCAAGACGAGGGCATAGGACTGTGTCAGGACTGGGTCTCTGTAGCACCACCAAGTGGCCAACAGGATTCCTCCATCTGTGGTCATAAAGGAATGGTATATAATGCTCCTGCCTCGGGTCCGACCCTCTGCTACATTAAACCAGCTGAAATACCAAATGAGACCTACGGTGGCCCGGTAGAGCCACTCTCCACCTACGCTGTCCATGAAGTCTGTCTCCTGTCGCCAGGCCCAGAACACAAGGACGGGCCACAGCATCAGAAAGTGGACAGCGATGTAGCTGGGCAGGACAGAGGCAAAGAGGGCAATGGCTGCCACACGTGGAGCAATCAGCAGCAGGTTCCACAGGAAGTAGACCAAGGAGGAGCAACAGTCCTGCTTGGCTTTGTCTGGGAGGAAGGAGCGCAGGGAACGGTGGTAGTCCACCACCATCCAGGCTATGGAAGTAGTTGATGCAACAACACTCACACCTACAAAACAGAAGTTGTGCCATCAATGTAGCAAACAAGAGGAAGTTGAGATAACGTTTTTGTGGTGTTTGTAGCCTTGCCAGAAACCACTTAGTGTTCCTCTTTAATTTACACATTGCAGTGCTTCTCTATTTGTGGAGCTCTGGTTATCTGATACAGCCTATAGGGTAAAACAAGTAACTCACACTGTACGGTCCTGGCCTTGTTGGTGTGCAGCATGATGTAGGTCATGAGGGTGAGTTGAGGAGCGCTCTCACAGAAGGTCTCGATGAGCCGGAGCATGCTGAGGTCATGTGTCAAGTAAATGGCGTACTCAGACCCTCGTTCTTTTCGCCACCAAACCCGGAAGCCTCGCCATATGGCAGAGATGTGCCTACGTGGATGAATGTGTTAGAAGTGGCACATATATTGTTAGAGAATGCAACAGCATCGCTCACATACCAGTCCCTTGCAGCTATGTTATGTCTTTGTGGTGATTAGACATCTGGCGTGTGAAAGGTCTTTAATAGCATTGCCTTGTGCAAAGTCTTGAAGTTACTCTGTCATGATGCATTCACTTATTTTCTGTGACACTGGATTTACTCGTTGCCACACCTGAAAATGTTTATGGTTTCTGCACCAGTCAAATGTTATTACATGCTTGTTTGAGCTGCTCTGTGCGAATCCTCAGTTTCACACGAAACGGCACCTTGTGAAAACAACCTGCAGTGAAGGCATCGCTTATGCTTGGGTAGACATCTTCAATGAGCATTATTTCACTCTCATCCAGACTGCACTTTGTTGTTGTTTGATTCCATCATAATTGATGGATTTGATCTAATGGTAACCCCTATAATTCAATAATAAATCAATTAAACAATCAATCAATCAATCCTGCTGTTGAGAAAAGGTTTACATTCTTGTACTGATATAAACAGACTGACACTGGCCCCATTATTCTGGCAGCCAAATGCTACATAATAAGTATTGGCAAGTATTGATTACAAAGTTAGCAGTTCAGTGGAATCCAACCTGCAAAAGAAGCCAAGTTGCAACACATGCAGAAGGCAGGAGAGTTTCACTCGGTCGCCGAAGAGCACAGTCTCTGCTGATGTTTGTGCGCTGAATCCCTCCAGCTCCCGGTCGTATTTCAACCAGCACCAGCTGAACATCTGGACCACGACAGACGACAGGACCATGAGGCCGACCAGCACTCCGAACCAGAAGAAATCCCCACGCCAGTAAAACTCCGTGGCCACCCACACGTCTGAGCCCCAGTCCAGCACGAACGTACACACTCCGACCACCGAGAAAACAAAATCGAGCCAAGAATATTTAGAAAACGTCGGGCAGTCCATGGCTGTTGGACCAAGTTAGCTGGCCGGCTACCTGTTGACATTAGCTAACATTTAGCTATTCGGTTTCCTGTACCGTTATTTTCCCCCCATGCGACTTCACCTTCTTCAACCCATTGAAAAAATGATTACACATCTTAGAGATAATGTGAGATAACCGCATGTAAGGAAAGGGAAGGCTGGCTAGCTATCTTTACACAATTTGGTTGCATGAAAGCTTAAAATAACTTCCAGAGAGAATAGCAGGCTTGTTTGAAACGATCAATGTCCAGGATCTGAACGTTACTAGCCCCTCCCACCACAACTTAAAACTACGCGGCAGGTCGCAAAATGCGGAATGGAAAATAAAGTCATGTTCGAGGTTAAGGACCCCCCAAATAGGACGTTAAACAACAAACAATAAACAATAAATCAATCTGAGATGACATTTGTCTTTAGTTCTGATTTACTTGCATGTATCATAAGTGCACCGCTGTCATTAAACGCGTTGTTGCAATCACAATAGGGAGAGTGAAACCTATGATCAAAATACTAATCCATATATATCCGCCAACTTCTACTGAATTAAACAACGGTGGAATTAAACTATTCTTGGCGGTGCTGGGAACCTTCTCAATGACCCCTGGGAACCTTCTCAATGACCCCTGGGAACCCCCTCAAGGACCCCGGACCGTATTGTGGGTGCATTAACGCGCGCTGAGCAGTTTCAAGGTTTGCTTGGCACCAGAGCCATAAACGCCATTCACAGACTGACTAGTAGCCAGTTGTCTTTGTTGTGTCTTTGTAGTTGTCTGATAGTAAGATAACGTGGATTCTTGCATCTCTTGGTTATTGTCAGGGGCGATTTTAGGACATGAGGTTTGGGGAGGCTGAGCCCCCTCAGAGAAGAGTGACTTGATTTTCAAGGTTCTTACAGAGGGAGTATTTCTCCATGGTGAACTTTGTTTACCAGAGAATGTTTTAACCTTAGCAGGTGCAATGGCATCAATAACATTCACAATTTTAGCATTAAAGTTATCTACAAGTTACCTACAAGTTCACTAACAGAACTTGAAGTGCAGATTGGTAATGTAGAGATGGCCTCAGGTTTCACTGAAACTACTGAGGAGCAGGTACTTATCCTGGAACAGATTTTAGAAGGATACTAGGCATACAAATAGCATAGAAAAACTAAGACCCGATAGTAATATTGTAATAGAATACCATAGCAGATTAGAAAATAACATCAAGTAGGATTATACGTCACTATAAACTCACTGCCGATACTGCCATTATTGGAATATTATAATGTTTTTTCCTCATGAATTACTACAAATTTGCTTTAAGTTCAACAATATTTTCTTTATATTATAGTGCATATAGCCTTTTAGGAGGTATGGATACAACATATTCCAGAAAGGGACAAGAAATCTGTGATAACTTTAGCCCAGAGAAACAGACTAGTATACCATGCAAAGGACCTGGTTCCTTTCACTGATTTTCTTTAGTGTGTTGGGTTTAAATTAAAGGATCCATTGCCTTGGCATGGATATAGTATCCAGCCAAAGGTCCAGTTGTAACAGTAGTTCTGTTCTGTTGGGGGTACATTGTAATACATTTGGGCAATAAGCTTAGAGCTGTTGTCGTCTCATCATGGTGAAATAGTACTACTTCAAAGATCTAGCTTGCCTGATCACTTTCTTACCCGGATGCTGTACATTTTCTGTGGTTCTGCTGCTTTTCATCAAGTACTTTC
>OOFE01041449.1:3483-13624 GCA_900323365.1 Monocentris japonica | reverse complement strand
TAAAGACACATAAAAAGACATAAAGAGACGTAAAAGAGACATAGAGACGTAAAAGAGATATAAAGAGACGTAAAGAGACATAAAGAGACATAAAGACACATAAAGAGACGTAAAAGAGACATAGAGATGTAAAGAGACATAAAGAGACATAAAGAGACGTAAAGACACATAAAGACACATAAAGAGACGTAAGAACACATAGACACATAAAGAGACGTAAAAGAGACATAAAGAGACGTAAAGACACATAAAGAGACATAAAGAGACATAAAGAGACGTAAAGACACATAAAGAGACATAAAGAGACGTAAACACATAAAGAGACATAGAGACGTAAAGAGACGTAAAGAGACGTAAAGACACATAAAGACACATAAAGAGACCTAAAAGAGACATAAAGAGACATAAAGAGACGTAAACACATAAAGAGACATAAGAGACGTAAAGAGACGTAAAGAGACATAAAGACACATAAAGAGACCTAAAAGAGACATAAAGAGACATAAAGAGACGTAAAGACACATAAAGAGACATAAAGAGACATAAAGAGACGTAAAGACACATAAAGAGACATAAAGAGACATAAAGTGCTGCTGGAGGGTGAAAACCAGTAATGCAGTTTCAGTGTTTTGACCTTTTCCTAGTTGAGTTGAGGCTCCATGTTCATTGACACGGTATTGAGGGAAGCTTGATGCCTTATTGAGTTCATGTTTTAGTCCAGTAGTGGATGCAGCAGCCGACACAACTCACTTCCATGAGTGTATGGCTTGTTTGAACTTGGAAGGTCAGCTAGGCGAACCTAAATAACTGTATGTGGAGGGTCAACCCACCTGAACTCCTTTTAACAACTTTTTTTTTTTGAAATACACCAAATAAAAATACAATGTAATGGGTACTATGAAAGTATGAGAAGTATGGAAGTAAAATGTATTTTTGTGTCTATTGGCCTCATGATAATCACTGACTGGAGGTCACAGGTCACCCTCCTATTGATTTACCACCAAATCAGCAGCTGTCACAAGTGTTGAAAATAACACCTTCATGATGCACTACTAGAACAACTGACAGGTTTAGAAACACTGACTCTTCGCTGGTTGTGTGGTTCTTCAGGTGAATTAGCAACAGCCAAAATTCAATTCTTGGTAAACCACATACCACAAGTTAAAAGAAGTGTATTCTTATTGTATCTCTTAACAGAAACATCATATTTGGTATTTAATAACCAAGAACATACACATTTCAATACAGTCAATACAGCAGCACCATGGAAATGAAGTTTAGCTCAAAATGCTATTTATCCATTTTGGGGGAAAAATATTATCTGTAGTTCATCATTCAGTAAATCCAGTCTGTCACATATTATCAGTCAAAGAAAGTGTTTTTGTTTTGTGCTATTAATCATTTTATAAGAAAAGTCACTTATATTGGTTAAAATCAGCTAATTGTAACATTTACCCATCACTTACCTCTGTTGCTCACATTCACGCAGGTCCACTGACCTTTACATGACCTTGATGACATTATGATTCTGCTGAAAACCAACAGCTGGATGAAGTGCAGAAATATGCTTATTTCTTTCCTGTCGGTAGAAGTGGGCTAACGGTACTGTGGAGTAGAACTAGGCCAGAATAAAGTTAATAAATAAAATAGGATAACGTAAGAGAACCAAAGCCTTTGAGAGTACAGTCCTATATTTTAGCTGCTCAGTATTTTTCAGTCTTTTCAAGGAACTAAAACTGTTCCATTAAGTCAATGTATTCATTTCACTAAAAAGCCTTTAAACGTCTGAATTTCCTTTGGCGGTTTGAATCTGATATATTGTTAACATCCACTAAGAGTCTATGTTCTTGAAGTATATGTGTATATAATATACTGTGTATGAAGAATTCATGTTGCTTGTGTATCCATCAGCAGCTGGTTACCACCTTCCTGTTATATCATCTTTAAAAGACCATTCACATCCTGACAGAACTAAAGAAACGTGACCAGATTATATTACACAACCGCCACAATGGTGTCTGTTCACTTTAATGTAAAACATGGTTCAATGACGGCAGAGCATAAAAACCAAGACAGTGGTGATGTTCTCAGCTGATGGGCTTCCGGGTTAAAGACATATTGCTTCCTGTCTTCTGGTGTTCATCACTGCAGGAAAACACTTTCTGTCCCCGTTATGAAATAATATGATTCTTCTGTCAAAACTCATCAGATCGCTTTTGGCTTAGTTCAAATGAACAAGACAGACCAGCAGCTTGAGGACAGAGCTCGTTGTGTATCCACAGTTTATGATGGGCAATGTGACCACATTTGTGTTAAATAAGGTTTTCTACAAAGATACAACATATAAAACTGTTAAATATATAACTTTATGCTTTTGAAAATACATTTAATGCTTCTTTCCCCCAAACAGATATGACAGATTTGCTTATTTTCCCCTACACTTTGTTTCTGGAGTGAAATGGTTTGCTTGCTTCACTATAACCAGCCATGCTGACTGCATGTTGTCCAAATGGAGCAGTTGGAAATGTCGATTCTGATTTGATGCATGTTAAAAATAGAGCAGTGAGTACACAAGTACAACAGGCTGTCAGGTTTTACAATATCCCCTGACTTAGTCTCTTGGTCTCATACGTATTTTTTGTCATTAACTTGTATACAATGTTACTTTGCGCAATAAGTCACTTATATCACAATGTGTTCATTTGTGTACATAGATGTATCATGGGTCTCTGTTCCCCTCTGCTTCGTTGGCTGTGTTCATCTTTGGTCTGTAAAAACAATACAGAGTTGTGTGCCAAACGGAAAAACTCCAAAAGCAAACGTCTCATGTGGCGTCTTGAGTCGAGCGCAGGAACAGATCCTACAGTTTGCCGTGACCCACTTTTCAAATTTCTTGGAAAAGAGTCAGACTGCATCTACAGTGGAATCGATATCCAGGCGTTCCATGTTAAGTTTCTTGCCTTTCTGAATGAACGATTCAACACTGCAAAACGAGGAGCACCAGCTTCGGGCTCCGACGGCGAAGGATAGGCAGGTGGTTGATGATTAGACGGTGGCGGATGCTCCGCTCGGCGATGGGCGATGGACGATGGGAAGCGGCTCACACGCCATTCCTTCTCTTGGGAGTGTCTGTCCTCGCCGTTGTCAGGAGACCTGAGGGATCGACAGGAACACAACTACCGTTAGGAGGGAAGGGGCTCAAGCGTTATGTGGTGTTCGCAATCAATAAAACGTGGCAGGAGCTTGATGCAGCGAGTTCAGAGTTCAGCCTGGAATCAATCAGTAACATTCATTCATGTTATTTTACACAAAACACCTGATGCTGATTCTTGATTGATCATCCTCTGAATGTTCCAGATAGTTATTGATTCTATTCATCCTTCATGATGCTCTGTATATTAGAGAGGAGAGCGTGGCTCCACCAGGAATACGTGGCTTTTCCTGTAATGAACTCCCCTACTGGTGGAGGTGAAGCTACAAACCCGCCAGCTTCTCAGCAAGCACTAATTCAACTGGGATGCTGTTGCAACATGTGCAACCTGTCTACTCTATAGCATTTAAAAGCAATACATTCTCTTCAGAGAGTGCTCGGCTGCGTTGCGGTTCATCATGGTTCTTAATGTGCTGAGTGTCAGGAAGGTCTACATTAGGATCATGACTTGTCATGGAGACCATCTCACAGATGAAGTTGAAATAGAAGCACTGAGACCTGCTACTGCCTTGGATCCATTCCAGCAGCAGTGTGGCCAAACACTAAATATCATGAAGAGAATCACAGTTGTGATACGCCACACACACCTGTGATCTGAGAGTCACAGCAGAGTATGGCATCTGGAGGAATGACAGGACTACACTAGAGACACCACAGGAAAACTATCAAAACTGAACAACAGATTTCTCCAGACATTTTTCTGTAATTCAAACTTTTCAAGACCTGGAAATGATCACACAGAGAACCAGACCTGCCTAAGAAACTCAAACTGTGTGAGTCTAATTTGTGATGTCTTCAAAATAAAAGCCTGAGACTGACTTTATGGACAGACTGACAGCAGTCACAGGGATTAACAACTACTGTCAAGGTGCCCTTGAGCAAGGCACTTAGCCTCCAACTGCTCCACTGAAGCTCCCAGTGGAACCAGTAGAGACTGTGGTTGTACTGGTCAGCTGCCAGTGTGGATGTGAAGCAGTGTGGACTGGAGCGTCTCTTTGTTCCAGCCGGTTGGTTCAGATGTTGAGCTGCTCATCCTCATCATATGGATGGAGCTGTCTGATGATAGTAACATGAATGAAATTTTCATGAGGTCTTTTCCTCAAAGCTAACTGACTACCTCAGGGTGGCTGCAGTAAAACACATAGCTACTTCCTACAACATAAATACAACCGGGTTGATGTTTGTTTTTCTCCAATTTCCCAGTATTCAACGTTTCCTCCTGAGAAAAGCCTCAGACACATCTAGACCATCATGGACACTAAAACTCTCCACTGAAACCAGGTTTTCCCCCCACCTATCCACTGGTAGGGAGACACTACTGACTTTACGTGAAAAATCATTATTGAACAATTAAATCAATAAATACAACGTGCAAAGAAAATCAAACATCCGTCAGGTTTTCCTGACAGGGCGTCAGGAGGAAGCTCATATGGACGATATGTGATATTTAATAAAAACCTGACATATCAGTCTGACCCAACATAACCAAAAGAAATGAACAGACATGGAAGTCATTTTGCTGTAAAGCATCATGTAAAGGACAAAAGAACATGAAATGAACTGTCACATGTCAATCATGTATTTCTACTTCACAGGTAAAGAATGACACATAGACTCCACCATTTTTGAATCATAACTCAAGTTGTTTCATGGTCATCTTTCATAAACATCTTACCTAGTAAGCATTAGCAGAAATAGAAGCCATTTAGCTCTAGAGCACATGAGGCCAACAGAACATGAAGTCAATGTGCTTTGGGAGTCACAGTTGAGTCTTCATGCTCAACACCTAAACTGTTGAAACATGAATTTTATTAAAGAATGAAACGCTGGGGAGGAGAAGGTGGACACTTGGTTTCTGTCCCCTTTAAAGGAGAGCTCTCCATGATTGCTTTCAGGTGAAGACTCAGACAAGTGCACCTTTGGGTGTCTAGGCTGAATTATTCATGCCTCTCTTGTGCAACGGCAACAGAAATTCAAAAGGAGCTGGGAGAGTCAGACAAGGACACCCTGGATTATCCCACTCTGGAAAAGCATCCAACATTTAATCATCCACATGGAATAATATGCATTCTGTAGCTTTGCAACGTGTACCAAACATATTTTTTACCTTTTGCAATTCATCACTTCAAATTGGCAATTGCAGTTGATTGCTTAAAATTCAGCTTCCAACACCGAAAGCTTTCAACATTTCATTTAACAGTGTTACGTGATCATTATGGTCCGGAAAGCAAGGATGTAATTTGCCGTCACAAAGGTGTAATCATGCATTGCGGTGGAAAACAGAATTCATTTGTACCTTGCTGTGTTGCGCTAGCCTGCCAGGGCCTGCAGTTAGTTGTTTTCACATGTCTGTCCTTGAAAAGCGGTTGACTTTTGCTGTCTGTCTGTCTGGGAATGCCTCCTGTCTGGTTTGTCTGTGTGCCGTCATAGGGCCTGAAATCACAGCAAAGGGAGAGGAGCAAAGCATGCACCCTACTCAATCAGAAGGAAATCCAATTCTCCTTGGAGAGAAGGACAACAATTTACTTTGAATGAACACTGCACCGTGAAAATGTGGAGACTGAATATCCTGTAAAATAACAAAACTATATTATCATGACGGCTCCAGTTGCAGAAACTCTCCGGTCAGTTTGCTTGAAAAGCTTCCGGAAACGTTTTGAAGTATTTAATGAATGGGACGAGGCAAAGGAAATACATGAGACAAAACTTCAACATGAGCTTCAACTTGAAATACTGATCGGCAAAACAGGTGAAGATTATTGAGACAGACAAGTTTGACAATGACACTCCAAACATATCATCTGAACAGGTCATTTCATCTTTTAGTCTTCAAAGTTAAAGTCTTCAAATTTCACTTATTTATTATTTGTCAATAATGTTCTTGAAACAAGTGAAAACGTGTGCGATCACTCAGCTAGGATCAAGTTGATTTCCATTGGAAAGAGATTATCTCACCTCATTGGCAGAATGCTTCACTAGTCATTAGATAATAAACCCCAAAATAGGATAATAAATATATAAATATATTTTACTAATTTTTACTTTACGAATTACGACATGGCAGATTCACATGGGATTACTGTAATCTATGGTAAGCAGTGACTCTTTCTATAGCAGCACAATACTGTAAATCAATACATTTCACTATTTTACAAAGAATTATACATAATAAATAAATAATAAATAGGAATAGTAACTAGTTACTAGTTTAGAAACACTAGAGAACAGTGGGGGAAAATAAGGGCTAGATTACATGATATATATATATATTTCTTGACTGTGGTGATGACTGAAAGAAGACAGCTGCAACAAACTACGTCTCAGGATTCATCAAGTCTTTAATACAGTTCAGCACTGAAAGAGAGCGATCCGACAGCATCACTGTCTAGCAGGATACTCTGAAGAACAGTTCTTTTAAAAGCAAACTCATCCATGTACTATTTTACACAGATCCTTTCATCCCCAACACCTCCCACTCTGCCTCTGTCTGTCATCCCCATGTTAATTCAGTAATTCTGACTGTGAACACCATGTCTCTTGTGCTATAGGCAACCAGACGGCCTTTAGTGCATTGTATTGTCTTGCCGAGACAAGACAATCTTGCCTCGGCCAACTATATAATTTCCAACAATATATATTATAGTACAAGAGCTTATCACTGTGTTTGTTCTTCCATTGACACTTCCATTGAAGTGCCTCCCATCCTTTTCATTTGCTCCAGGCCGTTGGAAGCCGTTATTTTCCGCTCTGTTCTCTAGTGTTTCTAAAATAGCAACATCAACTATCTCTGTGTTCGTTGATTGCTCTTTGTGCACTTTTCTATTTGTGCCTATTGAGTAATTAATACATGAATGAAGTGGCTCCAAACCTTTTCATCTCACTATTTTGGAAGCAGACATGCAGGTTTCCTAGCAGCCTTTCAATTAGTGGTAAAGTGATTAGTTAGTGTTGAGTCATGTTGAGTTTAGTGATCTGTATAAGCACTGGGACGCTGTTCTGATAGGAGGAGGGTGTAGAGAGCTGGATTCATGTGACCGGTGGATCTCAGCAGCATTTTGCCAGTTTGGCTCTTTGAAACTCTATTGGGGAAAAATGAGATCCACAATTATTACAAACCACTGGATATTACTAGGTAATATTAGTCCTGTGCAAATGGGGCTAACTCACTAACCACTTTAATCCACATTAGATTTGCCAGAGTGTGTGTTGTGTCCGGCCACTCCTGCAACGTTCCCAAGCTCTGACTTGGCAAACGAGCTGGTTCTCAACGTGGGCTGTACTCCGACTCCCAAACCAGGTCTGCTGTTCTGTTGGCTTGGATGAGCAGCTGTCCTGCAGCGGTGATGGAGTCAAACCTTCATCTCATCGGCCCAATGGGATCAATTACAGGAAGTGCATTGGCCTGCAGCGCCTGTCATGTGCTGTTTTCTTGTTTCCCCAAACGGGAGTGCTTGCTGGGTGTTTAGACAAACCACAAATAACGCAGCCAAAGACAAATGTAGACGAGCACATATGTTCCAGAAAATGTACCATTAGATGCAGTTCAATACCAACTTCCAGATGGACGAGCAAGCCGCAGAATATTTGGAAAGACTGCAGAGCAAAGACACACCTCCTTAAGAAGATGGTACAGTACCTGCATGCCAAAGACCTGCAGCTTTACATGAGACACACACACACACACACACACATACATATATATGAGCACACACACAGCGTCAAACAGCCAAACACAAACAGACGCCATGAGCCAGATGCTCAAATCCTCCTACTATTACTCTATTACTCTATTACTCTAGTAATAGAGTAATATAGTTCAAACATCCAGTGGTCCCAATGATGGTTTTCCAGTGGAATTTAATTGATTGTTTTTTTTATTAAAGTGTCCAGCAGGCTAGGTTAGTTATTCTGGGTTGGAGCTGAGAAGAGTCAGCTCAGTTAACCTGAACTAACTGGTAGCTAGCTAACTAGCCAGCAGGCTAGGTTAGTTATTCTGGGTTGGAGCTGAGAAGAGTCAGCTCAGTTAACCTGAACTAACTGGTAGCTAGCTAACTAGCCAGCAGGCTAGGTTAGTTATTCTGGGTTGGAGCTGAGAAGAGTCAGGGTTTCTTCTCACTGCTTATCCATTTGTTCCCAGTAAAACTGAATTCTGTTCTGAGTCATTTTTATTTCTTAACATGTTAATAACTGTCTGAGCATGGATTCTGCTGCATTGAAAACCAGCATTAAAGTCTAAACATCTGAACAGAGCAACATGTAAAAACACAAAACCCTTGCACAAGTAAATTATTAATATTCCACATGACAAACTTGAAGTTTATTGTCTACAACATGAGCCAAAATATTGGCATAGGAAAAGTCAAATTGTGCCATAAATGTATATGGCTGCTATGGCAACAGGGGGTAAAAATAGTTCTGCTACTAATGAAAATCTGACAACTACAGAATGATTATTATTACTATTACTTTTACTACTACTACTGAAACTAATAATAATAATAAGAGCTGTAAAATAAAAGGAACAATTGAAACAACATCCAGTAATAACAAAGGGACTCGCCCACATCGACTCCCAACAAACAAATTAGCGTTGCCACTGCAGCATAAAAACAAGTTATAGTTAAAACACAAGTTCATAAAATTGAGGCATTATTTGTGTCTCAAGAGAAGAAGATCCTGATCCTTCCCACGACAAAGTTAGAATCCCTTAAGGGAAAGATTAATACTAAGAAAACATCCAATCAGTGACAGAGATGACTAGAGGAGATGGTGGGATCCAGTGGCTGACGTGAGCTTTATCATGCCATTACTGCACGTCACTGCACCCACGCTGCTGATCAAAGCACGGCACAAAGAAGTGGAGGGGATGTGAATGGTTAGATTATTATAGTATGTTCAATACAATGTATAGTGTTTTCTGTCATCTCCATGATAAACACATGACTTGGGAGTAAATTACAGAGCATGCGGCCTTGTTTTTGCTTGGGAGCGAACATAATTGCTTTTTGATGAATAGTGGCCAACAACACAATGAGCTCAGTTTCTATTTCTTTCAGTTGCATGGCAAAACAAGCAAGAAATTGTCTCATTAATATTGCAAAGCAAATTGTACTGCAGCTCCTTAAAATATTAAAGGATCTTATAAAAGCCTCTGTTAACATTCTGGGAGAGTACAGATGTTTAAGGTACTGCCTGCTGCCAATAGTAGCGCATTACACTGGCATTGTTAGACGGTGTGATGCGCTTGTGACTTGGCAGGCAGCCCAAGGTGATGGGATCCAGCCTCTCATCTCTCAATGCAACCACTCATCAGCAGAAGGTTTTCTCCTACTGTCTCATTTGCCTGAATGACAGCGGTGGGTACAGTTGCGTGTTCACCAGTTTCACCTCCCCTGGCAGAGTGTGAAGGAAAGGAAATTTGGTTTTTCAGGGGCCTCGTGCAAACAAGATCCACTGCTAACGAATGGCAGGAGATGTGACTGCCTTTCTGTGAGGTAAATTAAATCCAGGGGGCGCAGCACAGTCATGAGACAGCGAGTGGGTGGACCGACACAAAACTATTTACAAGGGAGGGAATCCATGCTTGTTAAAACTCGGGACAAGCAGAACATGTGAAAATGAGTTTACAAGTTGACAGGGATGTATGGACGTCTGGGATGTTTGTGAATTGCAAATATCCAATAAGTTCACATGAGTTTTTAGGTCAGGAGCTCTTCTACAGGAGCCGGTCTGTGAGTTGGTTGGTTGGTGTGTAACTCTTTCTGTGAGTTGGTTGGTGTGTAACTCTTTATGGGATTTGGTTGGTTGGTGTGTATCCAGTGATTTGTAAATCTCCACCTATCAAGTCAGGTCAGGTTTTCCCTCCATCCTCAACCTGTAACTGACTCAAGCCCTGAGTCAGGTTGAACTCTGTTAAAGTGGTATTGTTTT
>OOFE01041448.1:0-22687 GCA_900323365.1 Monocentris japonica | reverse complement strand
TTCAGCTGCCTGTGGTGGTAAAGGCGCTGCCTTGCCTTCCTCACCAGGGTGTCTGTATGTATTGTCCATGTCAGATCCTATTTGATGTGGACTCCCAGGTATTTGTAACTGCTCACCCTCTCCATAGTAGTCCCATTAATCCGTAGTGGACTGTAGGTCCTCTGGTGTTGTGCTCTCCTAAAGTCCACAATCAGCTCCTTGGTGTTGGTCACATTCATGAGGAGGCTGTTGTCCTGGCTCCAGAGTGACAGGTCAGCCACTTCCTCCAGGTAGGCCTTCTCATCGTTGTTGGAGATCAGGCCCACCACCACTGTGTCATCCGCAAACTTAATGATGGAGTTGGAGGTGAACCTGGCCACACAGTCATGTGTGTACAGGGAGTACACTAGGGGGCTGAGGACGCAACCCTGGGGGGATCCTGTGTTCAGGGTGAGGGGGTTGGAGGTGTGTCTGCCCAAACAGCTCTGACCCGTCAAGGCATGGACTCCACAAGACCTCTGAAGGTGTCCTGTGGTTTCTGGCACCAAGATGTTAGCAGCAGATCCTTTAAGTCCTTTAAGTTGTGAGGTGGGGCCTCCATGGATCGGACTTGTTTTTCCAGCACATCCTACAGATGCTCGATCGGATTGAGCTCTGGGGAATTTGGAGGACACACCTTGAACTCTTTGTCATGTTCCTCAAACCATTCCTGAACAATTTTTGCAGTGTGGCAGGGCGCAGGGGTCAGCATGGTCAGCATGGGCACTCTGACTGGTCTGTGGCTACACAGCCCCATACGCAGCAAGCTGCGATGCACTGTGTGTTCTGACACCTTTCTATCATAGCCAGCATTAACTTTTTCACAGTAGCTCTTCTGTGGGATTGGACCAGACAGGCTAGCCTTTGCTCCCCACGTGCATCAGTGAGCCTTGGGTGACCATGACCCTGTCGCCAGTTCACCAGTTGTCCTTCTTTAGACTACTTTTGGTAGGTATTAACCACTGCATACCGGGAACACCCCACAAGACCTGCCGTTTTGGAGATGCTCTGATCCAGTGGTCTAGCCATCACAATTTGGCCCTTGTCAAAGTTGCTCAGATCCTTACACTTGCCCATTTTTCCTGCTTCCAACACATCAACTTCAAGAACTGACTGTTCTCTTGCTTCCCAATATATCCCACCCCTTGACAGGTGCCATTGTAACGAGATAATCGATGTTATTCACTTCACCTGTCAGTGGTTTTAATGTTGTGGCTGATCGGTTTATGTGCTATTGTGGCGAGCCAGTTATTTTAAAAATGACTCACAAAAACACCAACACTGTCATCTCTACCTTACAGATATCAATATCATATCGTATCAGTTCCCACCATGACTAATAAACTTCTCTGTCTCTCCATAAGAGGTTAGATATGTGAGATGTGAAACACTATTCAAAAAAAAACATTCATTCTCAGAGATGTCAAGATATTCACTGCACTACAAAAACCCATGAATAGCTGGCTCTAGGCTCATTCAGAGGCCTACGAGTACATATCTCCATATCATTGACATTGGTCAACAGCATTTTAATCTTTGCCATGCTCTCACCATGGAATATAAACGCTTTTTTTGGGTTTTTTTAAAGTTTCCTTTATGTAATTTACATTTTATATCCAGCCTACAATAGGACACAAAATCTGTAAGTTCTAAATACATATCTCAGTAGAACTCTCTCTGGTAGTGAAAATGATGGCTAACAACTGCGCTGTCAACAGCTTCCAAGATAATCGACATGTCAATCAATGACGGGTGTGAGGCTGGCTTTTAGAGAGTCCCTGAGGTGGCTGCTTAGAGCACGATCAGTTTAACACAGTGGCACTGGGAGAGTGTAAACAGAGAAGGCTATAGACTCCAGGATTGACTGGCAGATCAATGCCATTGATCAGTTAGCCTACGTCTAGCTCTTTGTAACGGCTGCTCACTTTCCCCTCAGCAACCCGACTCTCAGCCTCCAGCCTCTGGATCAGAATGTCCTTCTGCTCAGTCACAAACGACCCCTGCGCAAACAACCGCAGCACGCCAAATTTGCTCTAGAGGGAGACAGAGAGGAGGGTCACAAGGAACATGACCTCTTGTTAATGGATCCTTGTTAATATATATGAAAATATAGCATTGTTATGAAAGACATCACTAAGTTAAAGGATATCATGAGAAAAGAACATGAGCAGAAAATTCTCACATCCCATTAGTTCCCCAACAGCGATGATAGAACGTGTGGCCCTAGGCCGGCAGCATTCAGTGTGTTTTATTTGTGTTTATTTCTTCCTCATTTCTGGTGCTTATTATTCTTCCACCCAAGTTTGTTATCTAATTACTTCTTTATACTTTAAGATAAAAATTTAATTTAACCTTTAAAATATCAGATTATTTTGTGCTACAGTTTTCTCTTCAATACACCCTAACAAGTAATGTTTTTTTAATCCTTTTTATATTGCTTTTTTTATGTAATTTCACATACACATGAATGGAAGAATGTTCAAGGGAGCACGAGTGGAGGGGGCTGATACCACAATTCGTTCATACAGGAAATATGAAATGCATGGTGGTCAAAGCACTTATAGACCTCCAAGTCAATCTCTTCCTACATACTTTATACAAGAACTTCCCGTCAACTTTTATTTTGTCCTGTACTCTGTATTACTTTTGAATTCAGTTAATAATACTATGTATATACTTTAGTTATGGCACTATTATAGCAAAAAAAATATATAGTCTGCATCATTTGGAGCGGCGATAATTGGGAGAGTTGGTGTCATGAGTGTGTTAGTTAACTGGGTGCTACCAGTAATTTGCATAGCCTCACCTACAAAGCATTATTATTGCACACAAAAAAAAATTAAGATTTACATATTCATTACCAGCACAGGCGCAATGTGACTTTCTTCCTGCCAGCGCGTATTACACAACCTCTCTACTCATGGTTAGTGAATAGTAAGGCATTCTAGGGGGTATAGTTCATTCTCTTCATGGCACAAACCTTAGAGAATAAAGGTCTGAGTCAACTGTATTTACTTCAGTTAAATTTTCCTTTATTGTATAAATCAATGGTTGTCACAGATTTTTAGATGTAGGCCACCTTGACTATTGGCGCCACAATGGAACTTTGGCTGCTCACAGCAGGAGGCCAACTTTGTTCATTGTTTCCATAACATATGTATTCTAAGATCATCTTGAGAACTTCATTGGTAATTGAGGATCTGCACTTTTGTAATGGAAGTCCTATCTATTAGAAAGAACATGTCTTCTATAACAATATAACCTCAAGAGTATTGTAAAGGGGACTTTGGTGTACCACAAGGCTCAGTTCTGGGCCCACTGCTATTTTCTAGCTACATGCTACCTCGCTATGAAATTCGTCATAATTTTTGCATTGCATTTTTGCATTTGCATTTTCATTGCTACACTAACAACACTCAACTCTCTATCTGTTTAGCCAAATGACAGCTTCCAAATCCCCAACCACAGAGTTCACAATTAGTCACAATGTAAAAACTACATGACTTCATGAAAGAAGGAAATCTATGGACTAAACTGGTTGGACACTAGTGGCGCACAATTAAACTTAATCTTTAGCTAGTAAATGCCCCACTCCCACTCCCATCATAAACCTGCAACCAGGTAGGCTATCACAAAGAAAAAACAGTAAATGTATTGTTGAAGTGTTTACTCTTTCATAGAGGTAGAAGGAATGTTTTATTTATCTAATACCTCTTGCTAGTCTAGAGAAAAACTATTCAAAACATTATCAAATGTTTGGCTCATTTAGCCAACCTTACAGTCAGATGGACCAAGTCAGCGTGTGACTCACTCCAAAGGCACAAAGGCAGCCGGTGATGCTATTGTTATTAGCGGGTGCTAATGGAAAAACATGCTAGCTAGAGCTCCGGATTGCAGAATAGGTGAAAACTTGGTAAAATAAAAAGACTGTCCCATTGTATTAGTCAGTCCCACCAGGATTTGCAGTTTTTTTATGATTATTGTGGCCCAAAACTGCCCACTCTAAGTTGTTTTTTTAAGTAGTAGAGTAATCCTCACACATTAATACCTCCTGGGGCCACTGGCTGAAAACTTGTTTTACTAAACATGATCTCTGTCTACTGCCTTTCTTTTTCTTTATTCCTTTTTAATCCTGGTTTTCTTTACAATATTTTTTTTCCCTTTAGGCAGCATATCTACAACTTGTCATTACATCATTAGTTAACCCAACACATTCCCGTCCCGCTTTAATCTCCCTATCAGGTGTGTCAGGTCTGTCAGTGCTGCCAGTTTGACACAGAAAAAAGCAGAGAGGGGTTTGGACTGAAGAACACACATCTAATTAGTCACCAGCAGCCGGCCTGTTAGCAGCAAATCAACTTTTATAAAATTATTAGGCTACACTGTGGTCCAACCGGCCCACTGACCCGGCATTGTCCTCTTGTGTAATCATATCAAAAGCTCAGGATAACAAAAAAGCAAAAGGTGCAAATTGCATATTTAAATTAAAAAAACACAACCTCCCGAACATGTAGGAGTGTTAATGTGGAAGCATTGTGGCAATTTGATTGTTTTCCAGTAGAGACATGATGGAATCTGTCCTTGATCGTGTGTCTATACGTCTACATATTGGTGTGTATGCTCATTGCCATTAACTGTGGCAGGGTCTGCATCAGCCAGACACATTCCAGGGATGTTGTGAGAATATTTCATGTCTGTCACCCGCTGCCAGGTGCAGTTCTTAATGGCAATGTGCAGATGCACCAAACATTAAGTGTACTGCCCAGTCATGCAAACACACACAATAAAGGACAGCTCAAGGCTCTATCCATATGGAAACACTGGATGCACAGGACATCTGTTAAACTCAGCATACCTAAACAATTTGTTGGCACCTTTTAGGTGCCCTGGGAACACAATCTCCTTTTATAATCCCTTGATAACTCAAGCACTTAAATACTGCTTCAAATACATCCAATTGTTCATAGACGAATCAACAATTATTTGATTGCCTTCAAGTTTTGTGATTCAACAATTAAAGGACTACACTGACTTTTGGGGAAATTGGCCCATTGTTCAGCCAGAAAAACACCAACAATGGATTACTAAAAGGTAAGGTATTGTCTTACCTTAGATAACCCAAGTTGTCTACAGGCATGTCACGTACTGTATGCTAACACGTTAGCATGTCCACGGGACAGAGATATCTACCAGAGACACAAGAAATTATTGGTGTGGTACTCCTTCATAACATGTAAAAGGTACGTTGACCAACAAACTAATTTCCAAAAGGTTTGTGTAGTCCTTTAATACCCAATTTGAAGTATTTGCCATTTATTATATATGACAAGGAAAGGAGCACACAAATGGACTTAAGTCAGAGTCACAATCTGCATATTATAATGTGAAGATGGACACACAAGTGCAAATATTGCAGAAGGCCACATATTTCAGCACAGAACTCCAGTGTTGGAATCAGGACAGTGGCACAAGTAAAAGAGTACTTGAACACCATTGTGCAGCGTTTTAAGGAACATTCCACCCTTGGATACATTTACACTGTTATATATGATCAATCTGTGTTGCAATGCTTTCTAAGAGTTATTTTGTGATGAAATGTTATGTAATTTACTTTTTTGGTGTATCCACTTTCCCTCAACCTGCCTCATCTACTTCTGCTTCAGTTGGTGATTTCCTACATTTCTCAGAATGCCTTTGGACAACCCCTAGAGAATGTGCCTGAACTTGTTGCATTTCAGTGTTGGTGGAGAGAGCAATAACACCAGCGATAGCAATAGCAATAGCAACAGCAAGTCAAGAGAGCAAGTTTGTCCAGTCGAGGAAAAGCAAGTCACACCCTTTACTCAAAATGCAACATGTTGTGGCCGTGTTCAATGAGTCCATGTTATGGACTCATTGATGCTAGTGTTGGTGGAGAAATTAGTCCCTCTTCTTTCATGGATTTATCTTTGTATGTTGAACATCAGTACAAAATGGTGTGCCTAGAAAGAAGCTTTGGCTCTTTGCTTCTGACACCACAACCTGATGTTTACCGTTATGTTTTTGATAGTTTAGATTTTTCTGCTATTAAACTCCATTGTGGCTGTGTTGCAAATATCTTGATGTGACATCACATGGTCTACATCTAGCTAGTTATCTGCGAGAATAAGAAAAATACACCACCAACGAACAAAATGGGCCCAGAAATTCAAGGTACATTGCCAAGAGTGGGAAATTAATACCAGTCACCAGCCAAAGTAAATATGGTTAATATACCAGCCATTTTGGTGGGTAAATAATTTTGGGATGAGTCACTGGCATCTGTCGACAAAACATTCTGTCCAAAATTCAGAATAGTGTATGGAATGATTTCTGAAGGTCTGCATCCCATAAAAATCACCAGACTCATGATATCTTAATTTCATGCTCTCTTTCTAGCCTTTTCGCATTTCATTGTATCGCTCTGATGATTCAGCTTTTGTGCACTTGGATCTAAATTACAAAGGCAGTGTGGAGTACACGGTTGGGATACATGAAAACAAAGATAAGGGAGTCTGAATTATCAGTCCAGCATACCTATCCTGCAGAGCTTCATAATAGGCATAAACAACTTCAGCATTTTTTCTTTGTACTAGTTGTTGCCAGAGTTAAACTTGAAAATTAGTAGGAATTTAGATTTCAAGTTCATCAAATTCTAAACTGTTTATGCCAATCTTGAAGCTCTGTAGCATGATACACCGCCACAATATCGGCACATATCAATTTCAAAAGGCTGTTTTATGAAAATGTTTCTGAAAAATGTTGGACGACACTGAGGCATTTATGCTCAAGCAAAGTGTCGGGAGATATCTGTGGCACAAGCTATCATCTCCATGGTAACCAGCTGGATGCTTCTGGCTGGTTTGTTTTTGTTGGTTTTGAAAATATGGCAGTACTAGGGTACAACAATATAATTGACTTAATAGAGAAGGAGGAAATGTTAACTACACTTTTATTGCAGATGAGGAGGAGGCAGAGGAGGAAGAGGATGTGGTCTGTGCTTCCGGTAATGCTATCTCGATCAAAACTAAGCACTATGCAGCTACCCAGCTGTCACCATGACAGAATGCTTGGTCTAGCCAACTGCTAAAACTTTAAGACAATCAATGACAGCGTCTGCGACCTTACACATGTCTACAGGTGCAAGACAACGTCGGACGACATATTTTTGCCATTTCACCCTGTCCGCAGACACTTCTTACAATCATAACAACCTTAACGCTGCACCTAAGAGGTGCGCATGTTCTCTGTCACACCAGAGACAAATCTGGGCCGCTCACTCAGCTGTTGCTTGTAAACACACACACAAAAAACTTTTTTCATCACCCACTTGTGTGAGACAGACATCACCTGCTAGACAGACAAGGGCACCGTTTGACCTAAAAAAAAAGCTGTCTGACAGTGACATTAGCCCAGCTGCTAGCGGAGTCTACATATTCAACAAGTCACATCATCATACATCAATGTGTAGAAAATTAATTTTCTCTCGTGGATTGAACATATGTTTCCTCAGATGAGCATGGAAAAGTATTTGCGGCCAATGCAAATGCAAATATCTGTAATCTTGGAAACCAAAATTGCACTGCACTGCTTGATCATTACTGACACCCTACTGTGCCTCCCCATCCCTCTTAAGCACTGTCAAATTCACAACAAGTCACCAAAATACCAAACAGGTGCGCCCGACAAACATGCCCCATCTCTGGTGCAAAACCTTGCCATCCACTATGCACCATCACAAAAATAGAGCCCTGCATGTCTATATTCTCTCATTTCTCCATTCCAGACCTTAGCCATATCCTATGGCCTGACTATATATTGTTCTTATTAGCAGGAACGAGGTGGCAGGAGTGTGGGACATGACAACATGTGGGTGTACCATCAGCCAACATTTGCAGCTGTGCTGATGCTAAGAGCTTTGAGTCATATGCTACCTGTCACCTACCACGGCACCTTCTTTCACACACTGATGCTGTTCTGGGGCTAATTCCTATGCAGGACTGTACTATCTGCAAGGAGACATCCATCCTATTGTGCTCAGATTAGATTACAATTTAGCATGGATGGTCACATAGGAATTATTGCTGCTCTGTCAGCCATGAGGTACAAAATAGAGATAAATGCTCCATCAAGTCTGAGGGGTATTTGCTTTTTAAAGAGTCTTTTAGAGGTGTGCACATGGAGACAAACTAAAAGTGACAACTGCCACACCTCACTTAAACAACAAGGCAAACAAGTGGGTTTGATGGTGCCCTGATGCAAGGCCCAGTCCACCAGTTCAATCAGTCTACGGTGATATGCTCTGGCAGCATTCACTCTGTGAACTGTGGACACAATGAAAAGCATGCACCCTCAAACACTGAGCTAATTTCCCCTTTCTAGTATGCTGGTGGGAGTCCGTATTGTGTCTGAGGGATGCAAAAGTGAGCATTAGGTTCCCTCAGAGTGACAACATGGACAATGCAAGCATCAAAAGTTCCTTTTTTAAGTAACACTGCCATCAGTTGAGCAAGTGAGCAGCAGTGAAGACAGAGAGGCTGTATGAGTAAAGGTTAAGAAGAGTGAGGGAGGGGCAAATGAGATATGGATATAGCAGGAGAATATTGTCTGTAAAGCCTTTGCATAATTCCATCTGCGAGCAATTTTACAAAACAAATCTCCTGGCCAAGGTGAAGATATTACAAACCAAATAATGACCCAAAAAATAATAATAATCCAGTACCAATACCCTGCCATCTAACTGGATTCAGGACAGGGGCTATCTTTGCCTCAACAAAGCTCCACCAATTCCAAATTCATGATGGATTTTTATTGTTGCACCTTTCTCAAAGCATCCATTTCAGATGGGATGAAAAAGTAATATTGCAGCAATAAAGCTTGATTTACATCCCTTTCCCTGTTACCCCTCTTCCTTTTTTTATTTGATCATTTAGCCAGGATCATATAACTGCATATCAGACACAAATGAAATCAGGTCCCATGCACATTAAGGCCATGTCTTTCTGCAGCTAACATCCCGCTGCAACCCAGCTGCCCAGCTCCACAGCAAGCCAAGGGCAGAGTCCCATTCATTTTCAGGCCCATTTCCTCCTATGATTAGGCGATCAATCAATCCCAGCCTTCAATCTCATCAAGCAGACGGGATTATCTGCCCATCTTCCCCTCTCCCTCTTTCAACTCACTCCCTCCCTCACACACAGCAGCACATTAACATCAGATCAAGTATCACCCAACGCAAGCAGTCTGCCACATCCGCCGACCACAAACAGACAGTTACTCATCTTAGCCATCCCTCACTCATCCTTTCCATCTCCTCCAACCGGTTGTGCTCTCATGTGCAGAGTGCACCCCCACACACATATAAACTGATAGCACATACATTTCTGATAGCGTCCTGTATTAAGATCCAAGTGGGCTCAAACTGTCACTCTTGACAAGGCTTTCATTCACACTGTACCTCAACTAACCCACACACTAACACATCATGGTAAGAAAAGACAAAAAGTTAGAAAAGACAATATCTTACTTTTTCCCCAAAAAAAGGAGACCACTCGTATGTACTGGGACCCACAGCCTGATATCTGTGAGGTGGCTAAACTGTCATGTGTAAACACCAGAATGCCATTAACTTGTTCAACTTAATGTTACGGTTTTTTAGCTTGTTCCATTCACTAGTGCTGTGGCTTTTGGGCATGGGCAGATAAACAGCATAGATTGCCATGGGAGAGGAAGGTACAGGGCCAAAGGGATACCTATACAGAGGGGGAACATCCACTTATACTTCCACTGAGGTACTGATCTGGAGAGAAGAGAACATCAGGCCTCAGTAACAGTTTACACAGACATAAAAGACACAGGGTATAAGGTAGCGTTTTTATTTTACACCACCAAATGATGGATAGGAAATTTGCCTGTTATGCCCATTTCTGATGATTCGTTTGTTGCTGATCTTTCTGGGTTTAAAATAGCTTTGAATTATCTTTGTCAATGGGGAAATTAATGAACATAATATAGGCTTCTATTATGCATTGTACCTAGCCCACGGCATGAAAAAGGTAGAGAAAAATTCTGATATGCTGCCCTGGTTACAACTGTCACTTACATTAATTAAGTCTGCCTAATCACTGAACACTGTCTGTTCTGGACAGCAAAGATCGAAATGGAATTCCTCAAACCAAGGATAAATGGTGTAGGGTTCTCCCAACTCTAATGAGACCTCTCCACGGAGGAGAAGCTACTTGGGAGCTTTCCCTTGGTGACTCAAAGAGACATAGCTAGCCCACTAAAACTTTCATCAGCCATCACTGAGCAACATCCACAAGGTGTGTAGCCACCTGCCCCAAGCCACTGTCAGTCCCACAGCTAACTCCATCCTACAGCCACTGACATAACATGCAATGTGAGAAAGGAATTATTTTCATTATTCTTTAGTGGAGATGAAAATGAAAAAATAGCATATCGTGAAATGTTGAGGAGGAATCAATGAATTAGTAATACACTTACCAGGGACTAAGAGCACTCAGAGGTAAAGGAAATGACTTTTTATGTCATCACAAATATTTAATTCTAGTTTTTCTGATAAGCTATGGCTAAAAGGGACATTTTCCTTACAGCTAAAGATATTCAATGAATTCCACTTAATGGCAAAAAGCTTTTTGATGTAGAGATTCTAATTCTCCTAACAACACTGATGAAACTGTCATGCTTTCATGGCACAATACCTTTTAGTGCCTAAGTGGTAGGCTAATGAAGTTTCAAGTCTGTATAACACAGCATTTCCTCCCATGTTCTTGTCAGATCCAGTGAGTTACTCTTCTCAGTCACCAACACTTCCAATCCATATAAAGTTGTGGCACTATGCATCTGTTTTAGAATCAAAACACTTCATGGTATCAAACAAAAATGGTGCCAAGCTAGGGGACTCCTGTTGCAGTGGCTCCTGCAGTTTTTACTATTCTTCTATTTTTCTTAGCACCCAAAGCGCCCAAAGCATCAAAGCATCCAAAACTTAAACACAACATTCACTTTTTCTCATTTCGCTTTGAGTACTTTTATCACTTTTTGACTTGGAAAGTATACTGTCTTATACGCAAATGATCGCCCTGAGACCAGTTGCGTGGGCAAAGAACTTACCTCCAGCTGCTGGCATGTTGGGGATGGACGGAAGTTAGGGTGAAGGTGTGTGTGAGAGAGAGAGAGGGACATTTAAACTCTACATTGCATTTATTGTCATTGGTGATGTGAGGTCACTGACAAACAAAGATGAGCCGTGTCGGTTAGAACCCAGTGGCCATTTGCAGGCGTAATGCAGTGTGGGAGATATTAAGTTGCCTTGAAGTACTAGTGTAAGCATAATTAAGATGAGAAACATATATTTTTTTCACTATAAGTCATATACTCACGTGTATTCATTTTATTAAAGACAGATAGTGGGTAAGAGGAAACAAGGGTCTTGCTCTTTTAGATGGTGTAATCAGGGGCATCTATCAGTCCACAGTCCATATACTGAATTGCTGGTTGTGGCCATATTACCTGCCACAGGAATTTTCACACTCCATTGTTGTTGTTTACATTCTCTGCTCGGCTGATGTGTCCGCAGCATGTGCTGTCATCAACTCAGTTGTTGCAGTAGTACAGACACAACATCCCAGCGCCTTCAAGTGACATAAACCATGTCTCCCTATCCTCCACCCTGACTAACTTCACCCAATGCATCACATGTAAGACAAGGTACAAGCTCCGGAGGCCCATTATCCAGCAGTAGCCCATTGTGATCAAGACAGAGTGTGGTATCAGGAGTCTATGGTGGCTCTACAGGGCTGTTTCATACAGACTGGAACCTGTTCTGTGGGACACACGGTGAGGACACTGAATGACTTTCCCGTTACATAACAGATTATGTCAAAAAAAACACTTCACTGTTTTCCAAACAACAAACCCTGGATAACAAAAGACATTTCAAAAGGCTTTCAGGGCTAGGGACAGGGATGAAGTTCAGTCTGTCTGATGGTAGCTGAAGAGGAGAAAGAATAAAGATTTCAGGATGGAAAGAACACCTACTGAGAGAATTAAAAGCAAACTGCACCATAACAGTGTGAAGGAGATGTGGAGTGGGATGAGAAGGATCATTGGCTAAATGGTGAAGGGGAACAAGGACAGAGGGAAGAAGTAAAGCTACGCAGAGAAAGGTTTTATGGGTAAGCATAGCCATACTCATGCTCGGGAAGACATACACACCTCCCAAATCTCAACAACGCGTAGCTGCTGTCGTGTATGTCAAACAAACGCTGAGCAGGGGAATATAGCCATTAAAGTCGGGGGTTTGGCTAAGACCCAAAACAGAACTAAAGCAAACTAACTAAATCAAATGGAGAATAGCAATGAAGCAGTTTGAGGAGCGACTGTCAGATGAGGTTCGCAAAAAATCCAGTCTACCCATGTGAACGTACCTGCAGAGTCTCCACCTGGATGCAACATGACTGGTCAACATGCTGAAGACCCTCCTGGCAGACTGTCTGTAACTCCCCCACTATATTTTGCATCTCATCTGGTCATTGAGTGACTCCAGAGTACCACTGATGTCCTGAATAAAGTTGCCATTAACATTCCACACACCTAAACATCAAAACACAGACACACATACACACACACACAGATCATCTTATCAGTTAAACTGACAAATCCACTCAACTAAACACAGCATGTGCCATATTATCATTCATTTTCATGTGGAAAAACAAAATGACTGTATGCTATTCTTACTGCAATAGTGGTATCATTGTCAGACTGAGCTGGTCGATGCAATGCTTAGATGCTCTCAGAGGGACTCTAGACTGTCTAGAGAAGCTGAATCCTCTGCAATAAATGGTTTTAATAACACACCTGAATACTCGGGTGCACTGAGCCCTTGTTCTACACATCATCATTTTTAATTATGTGCTGTGACCTACCAAGAGCTTCTTAATTCAAAATGCCATCCTTGGTATATCCCCTTTACTAGCAGAAATTCATCTTCAGTGGAGCATGTTTCCGCGTAGAAGACCATAGACCAAGCTACAAACCTACAAACAATTTTTTTTTTAAATTTAGGTCTGGTGTGTGGGTGGGGGATGTGGGTGATGAGAAAATCAGTTTGGCTCAATCATATCCTCTTGCAGAGTAGCCTTGACCTGCTGGATGATCGTGATAGTGATACTGCCCATTTAATTCATATGGATGTTTACACAAACACCTCCCAGTATGCCTTATCTCTGTGTGGCCCAAGTCATATTTGGGATTGGATTAGAGTGATCCCGTTGAGAGAGAAGATGGTACAGACAGACAGGAAGGTGTACATGGTGCTGCCAACAGCATATCAGCCTTTAACCTTGAAAAGTCTAAAAGCATTATATGGAGCCTATTTGGTAAGCCCACTTCACCAATGAAGAGCCAGTGATACACATATTGTGATAATAATAAATCATTAGGAATGGATGCAAAACAATAGTACTGATACAGTAGGTGTAGCTAATAAATTATATATCTGTAATTAGTTCAAGTTCAAAAACATTTGTTTGTTACTTCACATCCGGTATATTTGCAAAATGTAATGCTCTGAAATGTACGATGAAAAAACTACTTGGTAACCTTGTTTAATTCATGCCAGATGTGTTGTTTTTAATGTTCATTTTATGGGATTTTATTTATTCTTCTCTGTAAAATGACATGTCCATTCCAAATTTCTAATGGGAAAAACTACTAAATTAAATAATTAATTACTATAAATAATTGGTTAATTTATCCGTGTTCATTAATTTAAAATAATGCTTATAATGCTTTGAAAATCCCATTATTTAAAAACAATAAAAAGGTAAACAGCAACCAACAGACCACTGAAAAAGTATATTACATTTCATATAAAATAAAAAAGCTCATGTTCACTCATGTTCATATAATGTATTAAGAGCTTAGTCAATAGTGAAATGTCAATAGTGAAATAGTGATGGTTCTGTAGTACTACTCCAATTCCAGAATAATAATGAACATCCACACTTGAATATCATCCACGAACACTGAGGCCCAAATTAGGTAGGACTGCACTGCAAGGGCAATTTGCGGATTTTTTGTGCCTCAGTTGCTTGAGCTAAGAGTGCAGGGTTTTTGTCTGATTCAATAAGAAATGTATGCAAATCAGGTTGTGGTGCAAACAAGCCCTCTAAAACAGCACTGCGCAAGAAAATAGCCCCCCCTTCATCACCAATTACAAGTGCAATTTGCATGCTTCAGTTTAACCCAAAGTCTACACCAGTCACATCCGGCCAGCAGCAACACAAGTCAGCAAGAGACCTCCATTTGTGTCCACACTGGTTTCGTTTTAGTAGCAATTTATCCACGCATTCAAAAGTGTGAAATCAAACACACAGTGAAATACACTGGCAGAAATAGAGATATATCATTGATATTGGTAAGTATGCCTATCATAGTTTAGCATTCATTAAAAAAGATTATTTCTTTTATGTAGGGAATCACTATTTCAGAGTTTTTTTATAGTTACCTGTGTATAGGAAAAAGCTAAAGCTACCACAATAATGTAATTAAAATCACTCATCCATTATGAATATGTATTATTGAAGCCAAAAGGAATATGGAAAAGAAACCATTTTTCAGAAGGTGACCATGGAGAGGTGGAATCATTCTCAGTTACTGTCTAGTTAGTTGAGAAAATACACCAAAATACTGGTATTTAAATGGCTTAAAAGCCTACTTAATGGGTTTTTAAATGGTGCATTTATGTATGTAGGTAGAATAAAACAGACTTGAAAGATGGAGCAGGTTGGAGTGAAGGGTCTTTGACAGAGCTGAGATGCCTGCCAGTATGGAGCCAGTGTAGACAGCAGCCTTGATTATAATGGGAGAATTTCTCTTCTGACAGACTGTCAACTAAAAAACGTGGCTGAATTGCTTCTAGTGTAGACTGGCCGTAATCAAACCAAAGCTAGCACCCTTTCACCCTAAATCATCCTTTATAATTGAAGCATTCTCTGATCTGAGTTGAGATTCTAGGACAGAATACCTTCCTCCCTTGCTTGCTTGACTTGCTGGTGACGATGCCCGTGTCTTGCAGCAATGATGGTAGCCATTCTGAATGGCCCAAGTGATCACTTTGCAGTAAGTCTTTCACCACCTTTCAAAGGATCTTATATGATCCAATAATCTGGGTGAGTTGGTGTTGCGAAGTATTAGTGAATTAGTCGCAATTTTGATTTGCATGGCCTCAACTACAATTAACTATTATGTGGCAGAAATATGAGATTTACATGTTTATATATGAACGACCATGACAGACGCAAAGAGGCTTTATGTTTTAACCAGTGCTATTATTATTAGGCACACCTTCCACTTCCACTGCACATTATTAGTGAATGGCATGGGGTGCTGATTTGATCATTTTGGTAATTTAGCACATGTTCTACCCTGCACAAAGCTATAGTAAATGTGGGCATGAGTGTCACCTAGAAGAGCCCCTACTGTCTCCATATGTGCCCGTACAGGATAGTCTCACCAAGATCCAGGAAAAAAAAGAAAAAAGAAGTGGACATTTGCAGCAAAGTGGTGAAGATTCATAGGTAAAATTAAGATTTCACAATAACAGAACTTGGCTTTACTTCCTTTTATAAATTACATACTATACATACAAGTATATAATACAGACATTGCTTTAATTAATTCAATTACAATTTTATGCATTTAGGGTTATGCTTTTTTGTGAAATTTAAAGAAATACCTGGTGTGATAGTGGTTGACAGCAGGGATTGACTGCAGGCAACACATAGGACAGTTTGTAGTTTATACTATAAGGCATGGTTCTGTGTAGCGCATTGTTTAAACTTGGCACCAACACTAATAGGGGTTTGATATCCCATTGGGGCCACAAATGTTAAAAATGGATGTGCTCATGGTACTTAAAAACACTTGGGATAAAAACATTCAACAAGTGGCATGTTATGTTATGGTAATGAACAAATCATATGTACCAGTCTAAGGAAGTAGAGTGATACATTCCTCCTTTTCTGCCATGATAAAGCAGTGCTTCCTGCAAGTAGGAAAGATAAAATATAGTAGACAATATCTTTAGATAGTTACAGTTGGTGTGAAAGGCAATGGGGGAGGACTCCCTTTTCACTGACTCAAAATCCTGCCCAATAAAACGTCTGTACATAGCCCCGAAAGCAAGCTTAAGATCATTATCAACGAGATGTTTTGAGTAGCCTGGTGCAAATTACAGATGTATATTTTTCCAATATATGAGCTATGAGCATACTCCTTAACAACCATAAGCTGAGGAAATTAGTTTCTTTCTCTCTCTCACTCACGCACACACACACATAGAGCCCCCGACCTCCCCTGCATCATCAAAGATGCCAGATACAGCGGCGGTCACCACCAACTTAAACTTAACTTGGGTTATGGGTAACGTTAACTTGGCAATACACACTTCAAGAATAACGAGACATAGCCACCTACCCTACGTCTGCTAATTTACCTAGGTTTCAACTCTGGATTTGGCAGGTGGTTACCCGACTGACATTAACGTTTAGGAAAGCTTCATTTCCCTGCTGGCTCCATAAAGTTAGGCTGTCCATAAAGCGTTTTTTCATCAAATTAATACATTAATGTTGGCCAACAGGTTATCAACGTATTCTATATGTCAATATAATTCTACATGCTTGGGGGACCTGATCTCGCGCTTCAGCATAAGACAGTTACATGCTCAACAACCAATCAGAGTATCTCCTCCCCCCATCGTTTTAACAACCAATCAAACTGTAGATTTATCCAGTAGGAGGAGGATCCGGCGTTGTGCCGAAAATCGAGTGACTGCCGAAAAAATTCCTACTGAACCTTCCTATCTGTGTTTTAATAATCTGAAAATTCATAAATGTAATATGATTCATATGATATATACATTTAATAAATTGTTGTAGCCTATAAATCCATGCCCTTAATCATAAGTTTCGCCGAAAGATTTTCTTCAATAATATTAATAATATCTATCTTTCTGCACACTTAAAGGTCTTGTCAGCCGTATCTATCTGAACACTTGAAGGTCTCAACCACTTCAAATCAACTATTATTAACTGATGTTGGCCCCCTACTCTGTTGTTTGTAAAGAATTTGACCAATTTTGCCACTTACATACATTAAAGGATGCACAGATACTTATGGAAATACAAACAAATTGTCAAATTGTTAACAAATACAAAAATTGATTCAGATTATTAAACCTCAGATAGGATAGGATAGATAGATAGATAGATAGATAGATAGATAGATAGATAGATAGATAGATAGGATAGGATAGGATTGGATAGGATAGATAGGAGGGAGGATTCAATTTTCAGCACGACACCTGTATAGTTTGGGAAGTGAAACTTGGAGACACAACACAAGCAAACGTGTGTTTTATAGTTGACTGGCTGATGCAGGATAAGGCAGGCTGTCAACGGTTGCCTGAGGGTTGCAGATGGATGTTTCCATTTAACTTTTCATGGTCAACATCAGTACAGACAGTGGGCTTAGGCAAAGACAAATATTACGCTGTGGAGTTTGATGCATGTACAGCTAAATATTTTGTTGACATTGATGCAATTGAAATGTTCTTTTATATATTGTTGTAGTTCAGTGAGGTAACCAACTTCTGTACAGCCTAGACTACCCTAGCCCTGATACAGGACTCTTTGGGAGTCTTTTAGCGTATGGAATTTTTACTTCTTCCAAATGGTCCTGTCCTGCTCCATTGACTTTTTCGCTAACGAAAGTCTGCAAGCCCTATAACGAAAAACTAAGTTGAATTTCACCCTTCACTTGTCTACTTTCACCGCAGTGGCACGCACTACATCTCCTATGAACGAATAAACGGTTAGACTTTGTAAAAGACTGGTATAATGAAATCAAAGATGGCTGACAGACTCCCCGAATTCTTCTTCTGTACTTTTCTTCCAAGCAATAGGTAAGCTGCTGGCACTGTGGGTCCGCATTGCAGTTCAGACATCTTGGTGCAGACATATTTTAAATTAACAGTCGATAAGGGGTTAATTGTCGCTACAAGAATACTCGATTCTGTCATGGTAATAAAAGGTCGTGCACGTAGGCTATTAGAAAAGCAATTGCAATCTACCTTTCTACCACCGTAGGCAGCAGCGTAGAAGAATTCGAGGTGTCTGTCAGCCATCTTTGATTTCATTATTATACATGTGGAGCCTCTCTCTTTGCAATGGTCCTCTGTTTTATGAAGATGAAAGTATACTGATGATGAAGATGAAGTAAGGCAAGGTGTGCTGGAAGCTGTGATTGCTATACTGTGTGACTAGACTATTAACTGATATATATATAATTTCCTACCCTCTATTCCTGTTTATAATCAACAGATTTGTTTACTACCTTCAGGTCCGGGGCCTAAAATATGGAAAGAGATTAGTGCCAGTCGAGATTGCATTTGAATTTGTCATGCTTATATTGAACCGTTGAATTGAATACAATGGCTTGAAACTGAATGTATTATTAATTTAACTTTTACCTGTAATCTCAAAATCAATTTTCCAAATACAGTTTTCTTAGTTTCCAGAGTCCTTAGAGCACAAGTGATATCCGTTCCCTAAGTACTGACTGGAAGGCAATTGCCTCCTCCAAGGCTGTTAACAGTGGCCCTGCCATACTCCTCACCTAGCCAGCCACAAGCCATGTCACTATTTGTTTTGTCATTTGTTTTACATCAGTAAGTGATTTGTGTTGGGAACATCATGCCAACTTGATAAATGAAGCTAAAATTGTGAATGTGAACTTATGAACATGTGACCTAGTTAACTACGAACTGTTGGCTAGGTGGCTAATGGTGAACTACATTGCTGGGCAGCTAAATATTTGAAAAAGTTTCATTTCAAATTATAAATAAGTTACTTTTTTTTAAAAGTAAAAGTTAAATTCAATGATTCCATTCCATTTCAAATTGAACCTCATGAATTCATTTTTAAAATAATTTATTTTTCAAATTCAGCTCTTCAATATTACAAATTTGACACATTCAAATTTAGGCAATTCAAACACTCTCCAAGCACTAATCCCTCTCCATACGGAGTACATGATGAATAAGTGATACTGAAATTGATTACTAACAATAACCTTTTATTATAATTTGCTGTCAAATGCAGAAATTCAGAAACTTTACAAGACCATCACAACAGGATCTGGACAAATTGTTCAAATCTGTATGCCCAGGGTAAAAAGTTTATGCATAAACAAAATAATGCATGAATATTAGATCTTTTTTGCTAATGTAGTGTGATGTAACACAAACCAGTAATATCAAACCAATCCATTACATCTCTACACTAAAAGGATTTTGTATATATAGGATATATTGGATTCCATAGGATTTTCAACATAGCTCGCTTTCCCGACAGTAGATTGCATCTCTCCATTGTTGACTACCCTGCAGTTAGATCAGTATCTTGTGTCTGAGTGCTGAAATGTTCAGTTTGGCCAGCTGGACTTAGAGGCTGAAGGTGCATGTGGGGGTTACCAGCTACTTAGGGAAGTTTTCACTTGACTGTTTTCTCTTCAGCAAGGTGAGACATTAAAGATGATGAATGGAAATATTTCTATATTAACAATGACAAAACAGAAGACCCCAAAACAACAACTCAAATTGCTGCCATTTCTGTGTTGTTTGTCCACGGTGTCATATCCAGTTTGGTTAATGTTGTTTTCTGACTACCAAGGCCTGTCATACTTACAGTATATCTATGTATATCCATTACAATGTGACAACTCAGGGCTCTTATGAGTAATGCAGAACCAGAACCACTATATTTGCCAAGTATAATACATATACAGGAATAGTGGTAATACAGTCAATACTAACACACATGGTACCGGACAATTGGACTTTGCATGCAGTGCAAGGGGACAGTGCAGATATACAATGGACAGTAGACTATACATATCACTCTGCAAGTACACATTCAAGATCCAATCACTAAGTGCATTCAGGCATCATGGCGTACAGTATGGTTGCAGCTGTAGCAGGGCATGATCAGCGTCCAGCAGTGCATTAGAGCAGTGTATGATATAATGCATGAGCAATATGGATCACAGACAATGTGCAAATAATGTGTGGGTAATAATAAACAGGATGGCACTAATCAGTAAAAGTAGTAAGATTTCAGCTGGTTCTATAGGAGGAGATGAGGAGGAGTCTGTGCAGGTTTATAGTCTTAGATGGGAAGTTGTAGAGGTGGTGGTTGGTCTTGGTCAGGATGGACCAGAGCCATCTCCCAGAGGACAGTTCTTGGAACAGATGGTTACCTGCATATGAAGGTTTGGTAGCAATCCTTCATGCCCCTTTCTTTGCCCTGGCATCATGCAGCTCCATAATGGAGGGCAGCTGGCAGCAAGTCATGTCATAACATATTGCTTGTCCTTGGAAGAGGAGGAAGCAGAGGTGAACCAGGCTGTAATGGAGTATGTTAGGATGCTTTTTGATTATTGACCTGTAAAACTGGACCAGGGATTGTGAGCTGCTTCAGTTGCTACATGAATAATAACATCATTGGATGATTTGTAAAGGAAAATTCCACTCTTAGATACTGTTATATATCATCAGTCTGTGATGTTTAGTGCATTCCAGGATCTATTTTGTGATGAAGTGTTGTACTTTACTTTTCCCTCAGCCTACTTTGTCTAGTTCTACTTGAGTTAGTGATTTCTTACATTTTCCAAAATGCCTTTCAACAACCCCTAGAACATGCCTGAACTTGTTGATGTCAATAAAGAGGTTCCTGGCATAGGTGTGCGTGGGCCCATCTTGAGTCATCCTCTGAGTAATTTCCCCTGTAGGCAGACTGTGAGGGGCAAAGGAGCAGGTCATATCCACATTTGAGATAGGGCTGCTCATAGGTCTTCATTTTGAATGATGTCAGTACCACTGGCCTGCATTCATTGATGCAAGTAGCCTTGTCCCTCTCGAGAACAGGAACAATGGTTAATAATTCGAATCAGGTAGGGACTTGATTGAAGATGTTGGTGAAAACCTTCAATCACTCCATGTGTTTGATTAATTAATTAGGTATAGGGCTTTATAAAATGTTCACAAAGCTTTTTGAGAAATGAAAGACCAATGAAATCATCTTTTTAATCTGAATTTTGTGAAAAGGAGTGTAGTCCTTGGGGCGAGTGTGAATTATCTGGCCAGTAGAAGTGGCCCCACAAGCCCCGGTGTCTCATCAACCAACCATGACTTGGCAACATCTTTGTTACAAACTGAAATTAAAAAAATGTCCCTAGGCAACTCATTATACCATCAATTCAGGGCATTTTTTTCCTTTAGCCTTTAATTAAATTTGAATGATTACAAAAATAAAGGAGAATCAACAGCTACATGACTGCCAGCTAGACTTGCATTATGCCAACAGGCAGGTGACTTACATTTTTCATTTGTCCATTTTCTCCATCCCCACAGCTCCCTGGCATGCTTGTTGTTCTTCACAATGTTGATATTTATGCCTGTCTGTGCTTCCCTCTACACATATCACGGTTCCGCCTTCACCCATTCTTCTTTATCTATTGGATAAGGGCTTATCAATCAGATCTCCCAAAAAGCCTGACTATTATGAATAAAGTAAGTAAGTCTTTCAAAGAATTTAGGTTAATCGGTATTGAGTCATTCTTAGGATACAATAGTACCGAGCCTGCTTTCTCAAATGAGTCTCAAGATGGGCAATTCTCATCTTACTTTGTCCTCTAATTATCTTGTAAGTCATTTCATCCCACACCATTAATTGTAAACAATTATGGTGAATTATTAACATGTAAAAGTTGACTATGAATCATGACTCTACTGGCCCAATAAGGAATGGAATGTTTCAAAACATCATATTTTGATTGATTTTATTACCTTGTGGCATAGAGGTAGGGACTGTTCTGCTTTGTTCTGCCACTAACTTGCTCTTCTTTACGCAGCATGTAATGTCAAGGTAACATTTGAATGGATGCTGATTAATTTCTTTTGTGGTGGTGAGAGCTGGAAATTGAAGGAGCGACACATACAATATTCTTTCAATTTCTCTGTCAGGCTAACAGTGCAAGCACTTCTGATATATATATATAATACTATCACATAATATCTTAAGAATAAGAGGAGAAATTAAGATTTCAATTGGGAAGACTCACATCAGTAGCCACATTTACTCATTTATTTAATGAAATGTGAATGCCTGAGCCATTGATACAGTCCAAGGGATCAGTAGAGAATGGTACATTCAAGGATTTGTGATATTGGTGTTGGTGAGGAAGAGAATGGTTCTGTCTGTGGCTAACAACAAATGAGATGGAAGGATAAGGCAGGTGACTTTCTGAGTCAGGCTTGATTACATGATTTGCACTTGCAAAGCTTTTATTTTATCCTCACTTTGCCCACACAATACTTTAAAGCCACAGTCTGTAATTGCAGTATGGTGTCCTCTGTTGAAATACTGTTACCCCGCCACCTGCCTTGTTTACATAGTGATTTATTGGTTTAAAAATTGGTTTGAGCATCTCTGTTCAATCCACAATACAGTCAAAATACAGTTGTCCCCCATCCACCACTATACAGCATCCCTGCCCCTAATCCACA